>JAAAKO020022500.1:0-14774 GCA_010015015.2 Bolitophila cinerea | reverse complement strand
TTGTAAGTCTTAATGCCCGCAGCTGCTTTGATTTTGCGAACTAAATACTCGCTGCAGCTTGCTTTTGCCGCCAATTTCAGATTCGACAGCTTCTCTAACAAAGCAACGATTTTCTTCGACTTCTGTGGGCATAAGAAACCTTTTTTTCTGCCAGAACCGATTTTCCTGGCATCTTTAAAGTCTCTTTCAAATTCCTTTGATATTTGATATCGTTTTTTGAGAAACTTTTGCCTTGTTGGCAATGGTTTTCTGACTCTATCGCGGATTTTCTTTAGAAAATCGAACAGATAATTTGCGTCTTTTCACTTCCGATGTCATAACTAAAGTTTACATAGCAAAAAATACTAACAGCAATTTATCAGAAAAGCCTACTGTATAAATTTTGTTTGTCTGTTTGGGAATTTTGTGTTTATAACAGTTAACATTTTTTCGATCTAAGTCCTTACATTGATTTGCAAGCAAAAACTATTTGAATGTTACATGCAACGAAGCAATTCTAATAAGAACATAAACACATTTTCCTTTCGATCAGTCAATTAATTATTTGTATAAATGCCATTTAAAGTTGACGTGTCAGTGCATTTATTAATAATGGAAAACATTAAATATCGTATAGTGATAAAATTATTTGTAAAAAAGATTTGAAGACAATAGAAAATTATATCGGAATGGTAAATGGGCTAGAAGATTCTGCTACTTAAAAAATGGTTTGTAGCTGGTTATTTTAAAAGTGGTTGTAAAAGCCTTTTTTACGATCCACGTCACGTCAAAAAGCTGCATCAACACCACGAATCATCGCTATAGTACATGATATGGCATTTCATTAGGCACAGTTAGCAAATATTTATTGCAAGTTTTCGGTTAGATAATGCTGTTTGTACAATGGGTGCTGATAAAGTCCAAACCCATTTGGGAATATTTATGGGGCCTAGGAAAAAGAAGTTTTTTCCATCCTGAAAAAAAAATATGAAATTCATTACAAATCTATTACTTTATGACTTGAATTACGGCTAATTACAAATGTAATAAAATAATTACTTAATCGTAAAATATCAAAAAAAGTTTACAACAATTTTAATTATATTTATAAACAAAATAATAAAGTTTATTATTTTATGATTGATAATTGAAAACAAACTAAAACCAAATAATAATTTATATAGAAAATATAATAAAATCTATTACTTTGTAATATACATTATTAAAAAACAAACTACAAAAAATTATAGATTATATAATAAAATATATTATTTTGTAAATAAATTTATGAAGAGAAAATAACAAAAATAATAATAAAGTTTAATAATAAATAACTAATTTTATTATAATAGCAATAAAAATACAAAAAAATATATATATACTTGTTTAATTAAATATTAATAATATCATAAGTCAGACAGTTCTCAATATAGTTGCTGTATTGCCTCTGTCTATTACAAAAGCATACTAAATATGCATTCAAAACTTCAAAACAGCAACAAAGAACTAACTTATTCCTATCGAATCCATACATAAGTGTTTTGTTCGCGTTGGTGATGCGGTGAGCAGTACTTTTATAATAATAGTATCATTTTCATATTTTATTTTTTTGTAAATGATTTAAAAATAAAATCAATATTTTTATAATATTTTTTACAACAATATAATAAATTAAATGACCATTTCTTATTACTTTTTAATGATATTTATTATTTCTCTTATAGGTTTTATTAATTTGTGTTAAAAGATTTAAATTGAAAATACTATTTTAATAATAAATATTTACAACAAAATAAAATAATTAAATGGCCATATTTAATCATTTCTTGATTGATTTTTATTATTTTATAATAAATTTTATTATTTTTATTGTAAAAGATTTAAAATTTAAAATACAATTTTGTAATACTATAATTACTAGAATATAAAGAAAAAATGTATTACAATATAATGAATTTTATTATTTTTGAAAAAATATAATAGATTTTTGTATTTTTTTTGATCAGTCTTTGTTATTTATTGGTGTATTTAAAAAAAATTAAAGATAAAAAAAATCAAATAAATTTTATTAATTTCGTTTAGCTCGTAATTTATGATATGTGCTAAATACGGCAGGACGACAATTCACCGAAAACGAAAGTTGACCGAAAAACAATTCACCGAAAACATCAATTCACCGAAAACACAATTTACTGAAGACGACAGTTTACCGAAAATAACCGTTCACCAAAAACGACAATTCAACGAAAATATCAGAATTTTATTATATCAAAATTTAAATTTTTTCCTTATAAAAAATATTTAAAACACCCAAATTATATTTAAACGGCAAAGACCCCTAATTAGTGATAACACCCTTTGTCAAGTGCATTTAAAAAATATGGAAATGTATATTTGTGTAGTACTATTTTCGGTGAACTGTTGTTTTCATTGTCTTTTCGTTTTCGGTGAACTGTCGTTTTCGGTGAACTGTCGTTTTCGGTGAATTGTCGTGGAACCGCTTAATCCGCATTTTTTAAAGCTGGTACACTTTATTTTTTCCAATGCTATATTTAAATTATAATTTATAATGTAAAAATGATTTATATTTATTTCAAAATTGGAGTATTTCTGATAAAATGGAGTATAGGACAATCCGAACAAAAATGGCGTCATGCCATAGACCCCGTTGTAATTTATACAAATTAAATTAACAACATGAGACATTCGATTTTTTAAATTCAGAAATCTCGATCTCACAAAATATTTTGGTATTTTACCCCGCTCACCCCTCTAACACTGACAATTTTTTTGATTGCATTTTAAGAATTTTTAATTTTTAAGAATTTCTTACAAACGAATTTAATTTTTTTAATGCTTGCCCCGCCGCACAGTGGCGCTTTTTCCTTTAAAAGCGCTCATAATTCAATTATTGAAACTCAAAATTATACATATTATATTTTTTTATATATTTCAATATAAAACAGCGCATTCAAAAAAATGTAAATAATTTTTTTGATATCAGGTATTGTAAAAAAAATTGTTGAAAAATGATGGTTTTTCAATAAAACTTTAATATAATATTATTGAAATACATGCTTTTATTTAGGCCGATAACTATTATATTTCATGTATAATTTAATTTTTTTTTTTTAATAATATTATTGTATAAATTTAATAAAATAAATAAATATATAAATCAAAAAAACTAACACTAAAAAATATTATTTAAAAAAATGAAAAATCTTTTTTTGAAAATTTTACCAATGTTTGAATAGTTTTTTTGTATTCATCGTGTTTTGCCGACCGAGAGTTATTGTTTATGTAACTTCATAAAAATACTCGTGTGAAAAATTGGCTGCCCTATCTTGCCCTACCGTTTTATGAGCATTTAAAATTACACTGTTACACTGCTAATTGTGTGAGGTAAGCGAGCAGCGCTGTGCATTATTCTCAAGAGAATTAACGCCACAAAAAAATGTGTCAATAAGTCACAACTGGCTTGTGACTTATTCTAAAGAGAATTAACGCCACTAACAAATCGTGAAAGTAATACACAGGCAGACTGTGTTTTATTCTCAAGTGAATTAACGCCATGAAAAATTGTGAGATTAATGCACAGGCCGACTGTGACTTATTCTCAAGAGACTTAACGACACTAAAAATCGAGAGAGTAATGCACATGCGGACTGTGACTTATTGTCAGGATTTTTCGTGAGAATAATTCTCAATTTCCTGACATTAAGACTCATTATTGAAAAACAAAAAAAAAACAACAAAATACACGGTGGCGATAATGCATAATCGCTGTGAGATTAAGTCTCTTGAGATTAAATCACCACGCCTAAGCAGACGGGTGACGGCAAGTGACGGCGGGGTGAGCGTCCAAAAAATCAAATTCGTTTGTAGGAAATTCGGCGGGTTGTAGGTCCTTTGTATGAAATACAATTAAAAAATGTGTCAGTGTTGGCGTTGTGAGAGACCGCGGTGTAAAATACCAATAAAATGTGTGAATATTGACGGGGGGAAATTCCATAAAATTATGTTTCCATTGAGGTTTTTTCTCTTGTTTAATAGTCATAATAGACAGCGGAGCCAACGTCGCCGGGGTAAAATTCCTATTACCAACAAAAAAGTATAATTATAAATACTCCAATTGGAGTATGACGACAGCGCTGGCAAGCGCGTGGTCTCGAGCATTTCGGCAATTTTGCATAAAATCATCTTAGCGGTTTTTTGAGTGTGTGTGTGTGTGCGCGCGCGGTTCCGTTTTACGACCGCATGATGTATGTGCATTTGTGCAAGCCGGTATTAAGTCTTGAAGGGCCAATTTATGTCTTCACAAGTTGCCGCGCTTCAGTTTTTATTGCAGCGCGGGCGCATTTTCATGAGCAATAGTTAGCATGGATGCATATCAACGTAAACATGGCTAAACCGCGACGATTCTGGGTAGAGGTAGACAGACTGTTCAGTGTTCAATGCAGTTGCACTTTGGATTTATGTTCGCGCCTTTTCGGTCAGAACAAATATTTATTTAAGTATTTAAGACAATAAGAAATCGTTCAATATGTTGAGTGCGGCCAGCGGAGAGCCGTTAAGAGGACTATAATCCCCGTGGAAATTCAATGTGTGCGCCTCGTTTACGTGCGTGTGTGTGTGAATGCGTGCGCGCTGCACACCGTGATGCACCGGCAGTGCACTTCTCTCACAAGCATGCAAATCTTGTCTTGTCATTGTTTTGTTAAGAGGTTAAGACGAATTACAGCTCGTTCAGCTGGCGCCACGCGCACTTTACACACGGGTCAAGATTTTTTCTTCTGTGAACCTTAATTTAACGCATTTTTTGTTTTTGTTTCTTTGTACAATTGAAATTGTGTGAATGAGACGTGTAAATCATTTTGTAGGCCAAAAGAGGTTCAAATAAGGAATTTATTTTATATATATTAAGAATGTTAAATGAAATTATATTTGTATGTTGATAAAATTCAATTAACCTTTAAATAGGTTAAAATGCTACATACGTGAAAACTCAAGAAGCTTATAATGTTAAAAAATATATTTTTGAAAGACGAAAATCTAGTTCAAAGCAAATAATTTTTAAAAACAAAATAAGATAATTATAAAATTTAAAATCACCCAGGTGATACTATTACCTATATTAGTATATTTTAAGTAAACATAAAGGTAAGGCGTATTTTAAGCTTTGTTTAAAATTATAAATCTTATATTTATTTCAATAAAATTAGCATCTTTTGGGACTTCGGGTGATTTAAATTTTTAAATTATTTCAATATACACACACACAATCTCAAACAGACACAAGCACGGCGAACCGGACGCGACACACCGAACGCACTTTGAACAATTTTCTCACAAAAAACAGTTGTGTTTCGTGTCCGCGCGCCAAAGTAAAATGTGTGCAATGGAAATAGACACACACACACAAACTGAAATGAAAGGCGAATTTTCTTACAAATCGGCGCGCGCGGTATATCGCATAAAACAGTATATATATATATACATTTATATATATATGTATATATATATTTATAAATGTAAGTATATATAAATATATGTGTATAGGAGCTGTGCGTTTGGGTTGCAGAGATTCGCACGAGCACGACTTTGATCGCGCGAGTTTTCCCAATGACCTCGCCAGGCTACACGACTGTTTTATCTGAGACGCAACGGCCGGTTTTTCAGTATCTTTCACGCCGCCACCGCTGCGCCGCCGCCGTTGCCGCCGTTGCCGCGCGCTTGCCAGGTCGTCGGTGTGTAGCTTCGCGTATGATTTTTTATATGTACATATATTTGTACGATGCTATTTGAGCGCCTGTGTCTGCGATTGTTGTTTCTCATTCTGCCATGCGCCCCGCCATGCAGATGTGTGTGTGTGCAAGGTGTGCGTGATGAATGGTTACCGCCCCCGGTTTGTGGCAGTGGCGTACCTCGATAGTTCTCATGCACGTGTAAAATGTACATTATTTATTCTTTGTTAGGTAGACGTTTTAGAGACATATGATGTTTTTTGAGAATTTACTACGGTTGCCCGAAAATCGATAAGCCGAATTTCGATTGACCGAATTTCGATTGGCCGAATTTCGATTGGATTCGATTGAATTATAACATTGGCCGAATAAATTGATTGGACGAAATTCGGTTGGACGAATTGAAAACACGGTTAGCAGAATTATACGATTGGCCGAGTCATAATTGGCCGAATGATACGATTTTACAAATCTGGATTGGCCGATTGATACGATTGGACGAATCACGGTTGGCCGAATGATACAATTGGAAGAATCACGGTTTTGCCGAATCATGATTCACTGAATTGACTAAATGATAAGATTGGTTGAATGATACGATTGGACAAATCAAAATTGTCCAAATGATGCTAATGGCCGACATACGATTAGTGTTTTATTATAAAAACAAAAGGTGTATCGGGCAGTCGTAATACGGACAATCGCATTATTTGACCAATAGTATTAATCGGCCAATCGTATCATTCGGGAAATCGTGATTCGGCCAACTGTTATTCGACCAATCGAGATTCGGCCAATCGTGTTTTGACCAATCGAAATACACATTTTTTTTAAACTACAAATTGAAAATTGAATTGAGACTACAAAAAAAAGTCTTTCGAGAAGTTCAAATTATTACACTTAACAAAATAATAATAAATCCAAACATATATTTTCTTTAGAGCATGCATACTAAAAACATGCATTCAAAAAACAGGTACATGCTTATTTGGCTAAATGCCTTTTGACCAAATGACGTTTTTGCCAAATTTGTGATTTGTCCGAAAAAGCCGTTTGTCCAAATTCCGTTCAGCCGAATGCCGTTTGGCCAAATAGTCGTTTAGCCGCATGGTCAAGTAGCCGGATGATAGCCGAATTACCGTTTAGCCAAATGGTCCGTTTAGCCGAATGGCCTCTTTAGCCGAATTGCCGTTTAGCAGAATGATTTGTTTCTTTGTTGGCGGACTATGTTTTTTAGCAGGGTATGTTATGTTCATGTGAAGAAATAAATCATTACTTAGTTTCGTTAGAATAAATGAAAAAACTGAAGACGAGAATTCAGAAAATACTATTATTTCTGAAGAAGACGAATTCAAATAAAATATATATTTTTTGATAATTGGTGTTTGTGATCAGGAGTTACAAATAGACTTGAGGCATAACGTAATTGAACGATTTAAAAAGTTCATAGAGAAGTATAACGATGAGGTTTATGATGATCTCAAAAAATAAATTGTTAATTTAAAAAATAATCATGTATGTACTTTAAAAAAGATTCCTGCATTTCAGTTACTAAATGCAATGTATACGAAAAATTTAGAATATTCTTTTAAAGCAGGTGAAGATCTGCGAAGTCCTGCGCTGACCTGATTTTATCAATTCGACCAGACTCATTATTATTAAAATCCAAAAAATATATATATAAGTTCATTAGGAAAACACTTAATTCAACGATCTTCCAATTTGTGGATCCCATCTCTGTAGTGGTTATCCGGAAAGTCTGCAAAATACCTTTCAGCTCTTACCTCTTCGTTTAATGAAAATCGTTTTCCACGAAAGATTATTTTGAGGTGTGACAAGAGCCAGAAGTCAGAGTGAGCTAAATCTGTCGAATAGTAATTTTATTCACTGATTTTATCGATGGTTTGTTTGAGCTGTGTGGTTCATTGTCATGATGAAAAATGATTTTGTACATACATTTTTTCAAAACGGTACATAAAAATCTCAGTTTTTTCTAGTTTGAATGTAATCTAGGAACCAAATACCTTTAGCACTCCAAAAAAACTGATGCTCACACATTCTTGAACGATTTTTGGACATGATATCGGTTCGGAACCGAAGAGCGGGTTCACAAATCTCTTGTTTTGAGTTAGGATCATAGCAGTAGACTTATCATTAATAATGAAACGACCCACAAAATTATTTATTTTCTTACTAAAACGCTCCATATTTTGCTGACAAACTGGTATTCAAATGTGTTTTCTATATTTGTTGCATTGTTTACAAATGTGACATTAATTGTTTACAGAACTTTACCAAACCCAAATAATGACATTAAATCTCACCGTCCCAAAATTAGTTTTATTAAATCTCTGTCAGTCAATCAACGATCCTCCAAAACTATATCATATATTTTTGCGAGGATTTCTGGTGTTGATGCAGTTTTTGGACGTCCGTAACGTGGATCGTCATCAAGACTTTTAAAGACACTTTGAACAAATCATCTACTTACATTACCATTGTTTTTGATAGGTCAGATTTACCATTTCGATGTGAATTTGTATTGCCTTTAAAAAGCTATAGAAGCTCCAACAGTTCTTGCCTTTCTTGCGTATATGCTGGGCAGGACCATAGGACGATAATAGGCAATGCATGTGGTTCTTCAGTAAATTGTGGTTAACCTCGTGGTTATCCAATATCCTGCTAAAAGCCACAATGACTTTCCAATTCCATGGCAGATCGCGAGCTTCCAATGGCCTGCTAATGATTTTTCATCCAACGCCAACCAATGAAAAAATGTCCATTTACACGGTTGGTATATATATATATATATATATTTCAATGAAAACATTGGCAGATTAATATTAAATCTAACCTGTTGGGTAATTTTTGATTAAGGACCCGAAAAAATGTGCCTTCCTATGCGCGGGTTCCAGACCTATAGTGTTCACCTAAAAAATACTTCTTCCATATCTTCAGCCTGGCTCTCGATGCTCATCTCTGATAGTTGGTGCATTTTCGCATGTATTTGTAATTATTCGGAATTGTCTTCCGATACGAAAGTATATAATCTATCGATTCGTCTGTGTCACTGGTTGTAGTTAAATAAATTATTGTTGTATGTTAGTTCTAGAGAAAAATATTATATATTCCTCTCAAATCGTCAAATTTCTTGTAATGTGACAAGAAAATCGTTATTTTATTTTTAATCTTAAAATTGTCTGAATTGCGAAATATCAAAGCACGCATAGAAAAGCTATTATTCCTATATGATATATTATGTATAAAAAAATATCATTTCTTGCAAAAGCCAAAGTATACACATTAATATTTCCTGCCAACGACTGCCAACGCGTAACCAGGAGCCAATGCAGAGTGTTTACACGATTGGAAAATGTCTGCCAATTTCATTGGAAGACAGGGACCTTCCAATGGTCGGCCAATCATTTTCACCCAACGTTGGCAGGAAAAATTGTTGGCCGGTTGGCCGAATTATATAGCCAATTTTTCTTCCAATATTGGCCAACCTTCTAACCGTGTAAATATAGCTTTAAGATCAAAAAAGTATACTTTCCTTTTTTATGTGTCTTACATATTTGTAATCATTGATTGATTATTATAACCCAAATAGAAACTAAAATTTCACCAACACAAATGTTTTGTTAAAAATTTTTTTTTGTTCAACATTTTTTTTTGTTATATTACATTTTTTTTGTGACAATATTGTTAAAAGGACAATAATTTGATCACGGTGACAATATTTTTCTTCGGTAAAAAAATTGATTAAGGTATACTGATAAAAAAATGAAAGCTTTTCTGTAGCATCTAGGTTTTTGGGCTGGTTCAGCTAAGTTTTATTTATCTTTGTGGATAGAAGATAGACAAACACCGCTGGACATTCGGCCTAATTGATTATTCGGTTTCAAGGCCTAATCGGCCTAATTTCTTATTCTGCCAAATGGCTCATTAGGCCTGATGATTTTTCGATGAATTGGTTATTAGGCCAAATGGGTCATTCAGCCTTGTGATATTTGTCCTAAAGACTTTCGGCGTAATGACATTTGGCTTAATGATATTCGACCTAATAATATTCGTCCTGGTGATATTCAGCCTAATATCTCATTTGGTCAAATGGCTCATTCGACCTAATAGATCACTGGGACTGATAAAATTCGGCTTATTGCCATTTGGCCTAACGACTTTCGGCCGAATGGCCCACAACGAGGTTTTTAATGCAATTTTTTTAATATTCAGTATTGTTAGAAATATATTTATATAGTTGAAGCAAAAAAGATCCAACGATTTTTTTTTCAAAATGGCTGTTTAACAAAAGAAAAAAATTGACAGGAGTAATACCAAGGTTTTCTTGAATGAACTCCGGGAGGCCAAATGTCTTTAGGCCCTAAATGCCATTAGGACAGAAGTCATTTGGCCGAATTTTGGTCATCAGGCCCATTGAGCCTTAATACCGAATGAGCCATTAAATCGAATAATCCATTAGTTCGAAGACCCATAAAACGAAGTTTCATCCAAATCTAGTCACACGCCAAAAACTTCATTGGAATATTTATGGTGGAAGTACCATAATTTTTTAGAAGAGATATTTCTCAAGCCTTTAAAACTAAAGTTCATACCAATTTTACGAGCATTATGCTAAGAATCTCAGATAGACAAACACCGCTGGACTGATGGTTCATTTAGACTGATGGATCAATTGGCCTAAAGGCTCATTCAACCTGATGACATTCGGCTTAATGCCATTTGGTTTAACGACTTTTGGCCTAATGGCCCACATCAAGGTTTTTAATGTAATATTTTTTTTGGATTTTTTTAAGAATGGATTAAATAGAACCTAATTGCTTTTAAATTTTTGTTTACCTCAATTTAATTAAATGAAAACTAACGTTTACAATTGCAATAATAATAATAATTTTAATATTTTGCCAAATGGCTCATTAGACCTGATGATTTTCCGCCTAATGGGTTATTAGACTTTCTTTTAATTTTTTGTTTACCTAAAATTATTTAAATGGAAACTAATTTTACATAAAATATTTCTTTAAATTATTATTTGCAAATTTTTGATTTTTAAAACGTATATTTTTTTTTTTTGGGTCGAAATTGCACAAACTTTTTTTGTCCGTTTTTTTTCTGGCTTACTTTATTAAAACCCTATAAGAAATATTTTGCCAAATGGCTCATTAGGCCTGATGACTTTCAGCCTAATGGGATATTAGGCTTAATGGGTCATTCAGCCTTATAATATTTGGCCAGTGGACATTCGGCTTAATGGGTCATCCGGCCTAATGGCTCATTTATATTATTTCTATTTGGTCTATCTATCTTTGATCTAATAGCCCACAACGAGCTTTTTAATTTAATACTTTTTTAAAAATTGCTAATTGCTTTTATATTTTTGATTACATCAATTTAATTAAAAAAAACTAACTTTTACATAAAATATTTCATCAAAGTAATATTTGCAAATTTTTGATTTTTAAAACTTATAGAATTATTTCTATTGGAACGAAATTAGGCAATTATGTTTTTTTTCCTTTTTTTTGTGCAATTTTTGTTTTTATTTGGTACACTTTAATAAAACCGTATAAAAAATAAAATACTATGTAAGTAAAAAATAAAAAAATAAAAATACATTTATCGCTTTATGTTGGAATACAAAAGAAAATATCATCCGTTGCCCACACCGCACCGATTTTTGGCCTAATGGTCCATAGCGAGGTTTTTAATCTTTTTTTAGAATGGATTAAAAAGAACTTAATTTCTTTAAATTTTTTTTTTACTTAAATTAATTTTAATGGTAACTTATTTTACATAAAATATTTCGTCAAATTATTATTTGCAAATGTTTGATTTTTGAAACGTGTAGATTTATTAGAGCATTTTCTTTCCTTTTATTTTATGCAATTATTTTTGGGCTTACTTTAATAAAACCCTATAAGAAAAAAAAAGAATAAACAAAAAAAATACATTAATCGCTTTAACCGCACCGATTTTTGGCCTAATAGTCCATAACGACGATATTATGTTTTTTTTTTAAACTGGATTAATAAAAAACTTGCTTTTAAATTTTTGTTTACCTTAATTGAATTAAATAAAAAAGTATTTCGTAAATGTATTATTTGCAATTTTTTTATCTTAAAACGTATTGATTATTTTTCTTTTGGGTCGAAATTTGGCATATCTTTTTTTAATTTTTTTTTCGTGTACACTTTAATAAAAAATATAATATAAAAAAAAATATCATCCAATACCTACACCCAACCGCACCGCACTGCACTGCACTACACTAGCGCACTGCAAAACTGCGCGCGCTGTGGCTCCGCCCCGCAATGGTCGCCCGGCCAATCAGCTGCCGCGTACCGCACAGAGGCGTACGACACGAGCGCGCACACCAGTAGTTATCAGCATATAGAATTTGTAGTTTTTACGAACTCAAGTGATCACAGTGACTAGTCTTTCACGCACTTTGTTCGTGGTTGGTCGCGCAACAATAATGTTAGCTCATTTTACAATCATAAAACATAACAACATAGATTTGAGTGCATACACACCGATATTGTATGGCATTAGCAATCTTTAACTCACTTAAATCGGCTGCGATTATATTATTATGGTTGAAGACATGTAATTTGGACAGTTTTTGCGACAATTAGTGACAATTGTATAGTGCGTTTAAATATATTTCTATATATAAATATATGTATACAGTCGTCGGTCGATCTCTCGAAATCTCAATTTGGACATTTGAGTTTAGTTAGTGTGTGTGTGTATGTGTTTAAACTACTTATTTGTTATTATTGCAAATCGGTCTTTCGCGGGGTGTAAGTGCACTTTTAACAAGGACCAATTACCTTTGTCGAAATTGGTGCTATTGAAATCGTACGTGCGTTTAATCTGTCGCGTGCGCGTTAACGTGTTTATATTTGTGCGGTTGCGTCGGGCTAACGCCACACATTAATTACGGACGCACTTGGATTATTTATAGTTTAAGTGGATATATGTGCTGATAATATAGCAGTAATCACTGGATAATACAATCTTCGCTGCCTGGAACCTCAACACACACACACCATCGTCTGCGAATTATCATCGGACTCCGGATTCGAATTCCAGCAAACGCAATTCTCCACAAAAATAATTATTTTGCGTTCGGTGCACTTTTACCGTCGGAATAATTAACATAATAATCGCAAAGTGTGCGCGCTTAGGTTTCAATACGAAAAATGTGTTAAGTGCGCAAAACGAAATAATTGCATTTGAAATTGAAACATATAAAAAAGTTATTGTTTATTGTTAATGACAAAACTGTATAATTGAAAAAAGTGTTTTTATACGCTTTATCGGTAATCGGCTTTTGTGTTACGCGGTCTCTTGTTGTTGTTGTTGTGCTTTTAAATCGTCCGTACGCCACTGCTCAGCGGGACAGCGACCCCAGAGTGCCTTTTGTAATTTTTTTTTGTGAAAACTAGTGTGGCAAGTGTGTGTGAGTGAGTGAGAGAGCGCTCGAAGCAAAACAAACGAAAAGCGCAACCATACATTTGGAAAAAGTGGCCTCTGTCGGCGCCAACACGCTTAATTTTACGGACTTGGGGAGCCCTTACGAGGGCCCCCCTGGCACACCGCACTCCGGTATGGATGCACCAGACGCACCGCACACCCCCAAGTACTTGGATGGGGGTGCCACCACAACGATACCTGGAAAGTCTGCATTCGTGGAGCTTCAGCAACATGGGTTAGTTTAGATTGTTACTAAATGTTTCGAAAGAGAGGGTTTATGATTTGTTTAACTGATGAAAAGTGGGTAAATGCTGTGAGTGGCAGATTTATGGAGTATTTTGAATTCTTTTATCTTTTTTTTTTAAAATACAATTTTTTAAATTGAATTTATTAAATAAATTTTTCAAAAAAGTATTTAATATTTTCTATTTTTAAATTACTATTTATAAGTACAAGTATTTTCCAAATAATTTAGTGTTTTATAGTATTTTGAAAATAAAAATTCCAAAATAATCTAATTTCAAATTGTATTTAAAACACTGAAATTTATTAAACAATTAAAATTAAAGTATTTAAAATACTAAACAAGCCTAGTGAGAGTACGGTTTTCAGGCGTCCTCTTTTTTTGGAGGACATGCGTTCTCTTTTTAAGTTTGAAAAATATGTCCTCTCTCTTTTTTCAAAATTTAAGGCAATATGTCCTCTTTTTCGGCGAACATATTTTTGTGAAAAACACGAACAAACTTTGAGCATTTAAAAATCACCAAAGATTGGAAGAGTTTTACGACTAAATAATAAGCAAGAGCGTATAGCTTAGGAATTTGGGGGTTCAAAACTAAGATTCGCGAATGCATTTTCCATATATTTTCAATATTCTCATATATATATTATAAGTATTTTAGATATTTGAAAATAATAATATATTTTCAATATTTTAAATATTATTATTACTAATATTTCATATTCCTAAATTTATATTTTGCATTTAGCAAAAGACTATATATATATTAATGAAAAATCCTTTACGTCAATCAATACATATTAAAAGCCCCGTAAAAATTACAAATACACTAATTTAGGAAATATACAAAATTGTGTAAAATACAGTATAAAATTCTGAGAGTTACTACATGGAAAATTGTATTATATATTTTATTTTATATTTTTTTATATTCGTGATTTGTCTGTTATTCGCAATTTTTCGGATTTAGGTAATTTTTTTAAATATTCGAAAATTCCTTTTTTTTTCAATAATACATTTTAAATTTGCGGATATTTGCAGTTTTTTAGTATTTGTATACTTACTATATTCTCAAATATTTTTGTTATTCTTGATATTTCATAAAAAAACTTATTTTTTAATTATTCGCTAATAAAAAAAAATATATTTTTAATATTTTCTGTATTTTTTTAATTTGTATAACAATATTATGAATATTCGCGAATTTAAAGTATATATTCGCGAATATTCTCAATATTATTATAAAAAAATAATAAAAAATACCACAGATATAACTGTAATAGTAAAAAAAAATTAAATATATAGCGATA
>JAAAKO020022489.1:0-14774 GCA_010015015.2 Bolitophila cinerea | reverse complement strand
AAAAAACAAAATCACAAAAAACAATAAAAAAGGAAAAAAAGATAGATTTAAAAAAGGTTTTTTTTTAAAAAGAGATATTTAAAAAGAGAAAATGATGTGTCGGACTTGGGTGACCTGCAACAAGGACATAAAACCCACCGGCGTTTGAATCAATCATAAGGCCCATTATCAAATCATTTGAAATAATCATGTACACCGTATAATATATAATTAATAATATTTCAAATATTTTGTATATTTCGTATTATAAAATGTATTTCTTAGTTTACAAATTTTCAATTTTTTAAAATATAATAATTGTATTCTTGAAATTGAAAAAAAAAAATATATTTATTTTATATGTTTTCAATATTTTAGAGACTGATGAATGAATAATATTTCATATTCTTGGTATTTGCAGGAAATAATATCATATTCTTTTTGGTTGTTTTATATTCTCACATCATTATGCATATATTTCTTATTATTTTGAGTATTCGGAAATATTTTCAGTAGTCGCGTATTCGCATTTTTTTGGAGTAATATAATTGAAATTATTGCGCTATTTGTACCTAGAAAAAGAGAGGTAAAACTATAAAAAAAATATTTATGGTTTAACTTCAATAAAAAATGCAAACATTCAATCAATCATGAAAAATTTGAATATTTGAGATTCGATATTTAGTTCCAACCGCAAACAATGAATAAATCTAAAAACTATGTTTTATTTTAAAAAAAATTGTAAAAATTATGTGAAAATATAATATGTGAAAATATTTTCGATATTATTAATATTATTATTTCTACAGCACATTATTTTTTGCTAGAGCACCTTTTTATAAATTTAATGAACTTTTTTTTTTAAAAAAGCATTTATTATATTAAATAATAATTATTAGGTTTTAATTTTTTATGAAGTTATTTTGAATTATTAAGGGGATAATTGAGTTTATTTGACGAAAACCTTAAAACTTTATGATGATTTTATTTAATTATATATGTACAGAACACATTTTCAATTTACTTAGAGGACGATTTGATTATATACAAAACCAGATCATAAGTTACATTTTCTAAATTAGAGCAAATGTTAAATAAAGCTTTAGAGAATGGATAGTTAGAAGATACTTTTAGTCTTTAATTTAAAAAACAGCCAGTCTCTAAATAAAAACCAACACAAATATCTATAATGTACGCACTATACATTTTTAGATACTTTGTACTACTCCATTTCGTTTCAGCACTGCATCCCAGACCAGCACTGCATAAATTACGCTCAATGTACATTGTTCATTATGTGCACATTATGAAGAAAGATTTTCACGGCTGCCGCGCACCCAACAACCACCACCCAGTCGTGCGTGTACTAACTAGCGGTACGCAAAGATATTAGTATGCATTTTATTGTGGAGCACATTTATGCACGAGTGCAAAATGAAAGAAAAGAAAAAAAACGAGCCATGCTCACGAAATATTATTTGGCGTGTGCAATGATTGTGTATATATAAAAAATGTATATACCAAATAATATACTCATAATACATATACTCGTAGTCGGAGTCTTGATGCGGAGAAGATCGCACACAGAACTCGGGGAGGAGGAACAAGGCATAACCACAATAACACAGTCTGTGAATGTGCAGCAAGCGCACACAGAAAGAGCATCAGTCCTTTAACCGTGACCAAGCTCTCCTAAATGCATCGCGCTCAGTGTCGTGTGCATTCGCGTAAGATGTGGCAGACCTTGAACCCACCACACGACTGGTATATTATACTACATCGTGCCCGAGACATATACAGTATACACACATCATCACAACGTTCCTCCGTCTCAGTGTTTTATAAATATATACTAAAACTCTGCTGGTATACATTATATATAAATATATATATATATGCAGTGAGAGTGTTTCGTTTTATTGCACCGATGCACCGATGTATATACACACATATGCCTATATAGCTGCATTGTGTATATAAATGCAATGCACCAATACACCCGTACGCGGGCTCTGATGTTGTGGCTGTTGTCTGCGAGAGTTGTTGACTGAAGTTAAAGTGCATGGTCGCGTCGAGCGTCAATGATTTACATTACATTTTATTCTCACACTTTTCATTTTCTTATTCGCGTGCGCTTTCATACACACACACTCACACACATTCACGAAAAAGGATTGCAGGATTACAGGATGCAGCACACGTGTTGCACTTCTGTATATAGGTAAACGGCGTACACACACACACTTACGAATAAAGCGGAGTCTCTCTCGTTGTTTATGAGAAGTCTGAATCAGACCATGCACGCGCGTTGGAACGCCGAAAGTATTCGCGAGCGACTAACCGCGACTAGCACACGCGCCATACACAATTAAAACGCCGGCCGGTTAATACACATACTAACACACACGTCGTCGTATACACAATTCCAATGAAACATTTCAAAGATGTATGCGAAAGATTTGGAGAAGGAACCACCGTGCGGCGACGACGACGCAGCCATATTAGCATCTAAAACATGTATTATATGTGGCGCAAAGAACCGGTTCTGCACGATCGCAAAAAAAAAGAACTATACACAGCTGTATGTGTATGTGTGTTCAACATATATGTATGTATACTATATACATAGCTAGCTATACATGTATTTTATGTGGATATGGGTGAGTTAGCCGTTCACGCACATTTATGTTACTTACAATTTTGTTAAGTATTCTAAGACGCGTTGAGATCCATTTATATACCTAGAGAATAAGCGCGCCTTTCGTTGAGAAATGGACTCTGGGGCTTCGCTTGTTTAATATGCACAAAGCGAATATTTTATGTATTCTAACCATAATTACTTTATAAGAATCGTATATACTTTTTATTGTGTGTAAGTATTGCAAAAACAAGAAGCAAAAACACACACACACACAAACGGTGGTGAGAAATAAATCATTTTTTATCACCTTATGAAGTTTATGACTATTTAAATGGTGTGTGTGTGTGTAGTTACATTTTTTTGCAATCTTGTTCGTCTTTTTAAGTACACTCGTGTACAGAAATGTATGTTACATGAAAGCATATTCAATGCCAAATATTCTACGGAACAAACTGGGGAAAGATGAGGATGCGAATATAAGTCAGCTGAATTCTAGTGCCAAATAAAGAAAAACTTATTTATCCTATGGGGAAGGTTACCGTCCAGGACGGTAAGAAACTCGGTAATGATTGTATACGTCTTTTTTTACTCCCGTAATATGATGTACAATCATTAATAATACCAATAATATCGCAAATATTAAATGGAATATTTTAAATATCTAAATTATATTGACAGTAATATAAAGTCTATATTCGCGAATATTTTCTTAACATTATAAAAAATATTTTAAATTATGTCGAATATTAGAGGAAATATTAATATTATCGAAAATATTTTCACAGGTACGATTTCAATATTTATTTGCGAATATTAATTTATTATGTTTATATAATAAAATATAAAGAATATCACAAATATCTCAGAATATTATGTATTTTACTTATACAAGTACTAATAACTATCCGAATATATCTGCAATTGTAAAATGAATTCTTGATTATTATGTGAATATCATAGAAAATTACCAATATCGAAAAAAACGAAAATGTCTATAAATATAAGCAAATACCGGCGAATACTGAATAGTATCAAATAATATATTAGAATATAAATCACATATGTTAAAACAACATTTTAAAACGAGTATAAAAATTAAAAATCAATCAAAAAATAAAGCTTAAAAAATCATTTAAATAAAACAAAAACCATCTTGAAAAAAAACAAAACCCAGTTTTAATAAAATAAAAACAACTTAAAAAAATATTAATAAAAAATATTAATAATAAAACCAAACAAAAAACAACAGCGTTTTTTTATTACTACCCAATTACAATTATGTATTCTTTTTACCTCAATCCCTCAGTCATTAGTCAAATGGTCTTTAAGCCGAATAAAGCCTTTCGACAAATAATATTCGTTTGGAAGAAATAAGTCAAATTTAATATAATTTTTTTTTTATTTTTTTTTTAAATAGGACAAATATAAAAAAATGGACAATTAGGTAATTTTGCTGTTTTTTTAAATTATTTTTTGTTGTTGTATAAAAAAAATTAAAAATAAATAAAAAGAGATTGCTCCTCTGAAAAAACTGAAAAAACTTCGGTTCGATGGCCAAACATGATGGTTTTATGCACGCCACCGTTGACCCCCTAGAGCTTCATCCGCTATGTACTAAACAGAACTGTACAACTCTTAGATAATTGTTGAGCCCTCCCAATCATCCGTCCACATACCACCTGAGACAACTAACCATTATAGTACCATATTCGCTTCGGTGACCGAAGTGTCTCTTCACCTGATACCTTTGACTAGGTACCAAATTCGTAACCTTCTTAGATTGCGGCATATAGTACCAGTAATTCACACGAACTAGGACTTTTCACGCCACCGTTAACCCTCTCAAGAATTTCCTCCGCCACCTTGCCGCATTGATTACCATTGATTGCCGTGCTCAAAGGCACGATTTGCGCACGATGCAGAACACGTCTGGATTTGGCGACGGCTGAGCAAAGATTTTGATTTAAAAACTTAAAATTACGTGTTTACCTTGAAATATTTGCTAATTTCTGAAAAGGTGTTGTAATTTAATTAATTTATTGACGAAAAGATTACAAAATTATCCTTATTACCTAACAAAGTTTAGTTCATTTCACGGCATTTCATTGATTTATATTACTACAAAATTTAATTCCGTAATCTCCGTAATCGTTTTAATTGTATCTTATGCACGGAATAAGACCTATTGCCCAAGAGAAGAAGAGGAGAAGATCGTATAGTGAAATGCTGGTTTATAGCTTGTTGTTATATTTTGTCTGTTTTTTCTTTGAGTTTTCTTAATTTTGCTTGTTATTAAAATGTGTCTATGTAACAGTTCGAATAAATTCTTCTGGATAGCATTATAGTATTCAAAATAAATGTAGTTCAGTTTAAAAAAAAACACATTTATAAGCAAAAATATTTTTTATAAAAGGCATCCAATTTACTTACTCCATATAATTCAATATTGTCCACCAAATATTTCAAAACACAAAAAAATATTTGTGTGCACCTAAAAATTCAAAAATGTGCTTCTAATTATATAAAAATGTTCACCTATACTAAGTGTTCACCTCAAACAAAAACTTTTTGCGCTTTGCGAATATTTATAAAAAGAACAAAATATTTTTTTTTTGGTCTGATTATACTTTCCGGTTGGTCATTTATGTTTTTGAAGCATGTTTTACCTTGGTGAAAACTGTTATTTTAAGGTGAACATTATTTTATTTTAGGAGCATATTCATTTAATATAAGGTGCACATTTTTTTATTTAGGAGCACATATTTTTTTGGAGAGCGATTTATTATAGGCCTATATAAAATGTGCTTATAAACAATATAAAATAAAAAATTGTAGTTCATCAAGTTAAGTATAATAGTAATTAATTTAAAAAAGGAAAACTATCAAACTGTCATCGCATACGATATACGAATATAGTATATATATATATATAGATTTCCATTCATACTAAAGCTGCTGCAGAAGTATGCAAACTATTTTCGCCGCACTTCTTCTTCTTCACGTGGCACTACAATTTCCACAACAAACAAACATAAAACAACAAAAAAAACAAATAAATTATAGAAGAAAAAATCACTCACACAGCTTTCCAAGAAGAGACGTACTCGCATAGCCAATAATTGAGAAGAGCTCGAGCGCAGAAGTGTACGTACGTATAATCAAAGCTCGAATTTATTATTTTGCATACGTGTTCGTTTTTCAATACAAACAATGTTACGCGAATGCGCCGCCGCGTTCGGCATGTGTTTTGTTAGTATATATACTAGTATATAGATTTATAGAATATATTGTATATATTATGCATAGATTCGATAGTCGCGTGGTGGAATATTGGCTTTGATAAATTGAAATGCAAATTTGCGATCATACACATACAATTTAAAGTACATTGCTGATGATGTTGCTCGGCATTGCGCCGCGCATCAGGCACAGGTGCCAGGTGTGTGTATGTGTGGTGCTTCAAAGAACATAATAATGTTATATACGTTGCTGCCAACACGGGTGCAGAGCGACCGGCACGGTGGCGGCAGCAGAGGGCGCGACGCGCAGCGTTGAATATAGAAACGATAAACCGTCGCGTCGCATACATACACTATACGTATATACTATATACACTATACTCAGTACACAGGTACACACCATCATCAGCGCGATGAGTACCTTGTTTATACATTTATGCAGCCGTATGGCCATGTTGCATATATACTATATATATATATATATACTATCGCTATTATAATGATACAATAATAATGTATAAAGCGCGCACTCACGTGTCATATACAATATACAAATACATATAAATATTGCATATATACACAATTTGTGCAAAGACGACGTGTGTATGTGTGACAGTGGCGTCGTTTTATATCGTTTCCGATGGTTTAGTCGTGTACCCAAGTTCACTATAACAACTAACCAGTAGTTGGACTCATTCTGGTTGACTCTCGGTAAACTTGAACATATATGAACAATTATAACAATATACAGGCAGAGGATACGCTCAAGATATAACAGTCAAGTGCAATGACGTGTGTATAATTTGTACATATGTAATGTAGTGCTTTGAATAAATAGGCAATACAGAAGCAAATCAGACAAGGGCGACTGTCGCTTAATAAGAAGGAGATCGCATGTCTTTGGCTTAGCCTTGTTTATAAAATAAATCAGGTGTCTCAGCTTGTAATATACGATCAATTTTAATTTAATTAAAATTATATTAAATCAAATTAAAGTTGTAAAATGTGGTAAGTTTTTGGGCAGTAAAACTTCGGTGTCTGTCATTCGGCCGATAGACAATTTACCAAACACTAATTAGCCAACACATGACTGAATCGGGAAACTCGGCTTACTTGTTTATTTAATGGAACTACGATTGTCCGATAAAATTTTAACCGATTAATACGATTAGCCGGCATACGTTTAGCCGACACACGATTTGCTGAATGAACCGACACTAAACTAATCGCCAAATAAGCAATTAGCTTTTTATTTTGTGTTACAAAATCAAAAAGTATTGTCCGAACCCGTAGAAATGCTGATAGTTACATATAAACACTGATTACTAAAAAGACAGCAATATAATTATCAAGGAGATAGGACGCACATTTGGCTTGTTGATAAAAACACCATGAAAAATATTTAGATATCATAAAATGAAAAATTATTATTATATTATTTTATTTATTTATCCAAAAATTATATTATTGCAAACACAAAAATTAGGAAAATATGTAGTCAGGCAAATATATGTTGAGAACGAAATTTATCAATAATAATTAATTTATAATAATATATTTGTGACCTACATTTACAAGAATGGATTTTCGACGATTTTTTTATATAGTTATCTGAAGTTATATTTGGGAGCTTTAAAGAGCGAACACGAACTGTAGGTGGCGTGCTTTATCCTCGTTTCAGAAGTTAAATCGACAATTTTATTTTTATTTTCATACGATTATCCTCGTTTTATCGCCCACTTTGTTGCATTTGGCGAATACGCTTCAATATAGTTAATATTACCCCGCATATTTAACCGTGCTGCAGAAGTCAGAGTTGGGCAAGCCGCCAAAGAAGTAGCTAAGCCGTCCGCCGCCATTGCCGACCAAGAATTTGGTTAAATCGACATCATGTAGACCAATCTAGTTTCAAAAATGTGGCAAAAAGACTCCTGTTTTTATACGGCTAAATCGGCTAAGCCTCGGCCGCTGGTACAAAAAAAACATTAGCCGCCGACAATATCGTCTCCAACATCATCTAAAAATTGTGACATCGTGATTTTTACGGTAAAAATTATGACATCGTGATTTTACGGTAAAAATTGTGACATCGTGATTTTTACGGTAAAAATTGTGACATCATGATTTTTACGGTAAAAATTGTGACATCGTAATTTTTACGGTAAAAAATGTGACATCGTGATTTTTACGGTAAAAATTGTGACATCGTAATTTTTACGGTAAAAATTGTGACATCGTAATTTTTAAATTCTACCCGTCTCACCTGCCGAAATATGGGTTGTACAAAAAATCAACAACTGGCCAATCTGACAAACTTCCCCAAAAATTAAAAATTTAAATGACAAATGTTTTGATATTTTTGGTTGTATGTAGAATTAAGTATTCTTTTTTGAAATATAAACATAGCGTGATTCGTAATAAGCGCTGATGACTTGATCGCAGTACTAATCGGCTTTCGAGAAAACATTAAAATATTTATATAAAATTAATCCCATCAATGATTTTTTGGCTAAAATTTGATAAAGTGTAATATTAAACACCAAAAACATTTTTTTAAAAATATAATAGCTGTTTTTTAATTTCTATAGACAAAACCAGATTCGCTCAAAAAGTCTTTAGTATAGTGTTAATAGGATTAAACAGGGAATACTACAAAAACCTTCAGGTCAGTCTACTAAATTGTTTTGCTATATGTACTACGAAAAAAAATGTGGAATTTATAAAAATCTAAATGGTGAAACTCAAATTCATTTGCAATAAACGGACATAAGGTTTATGCACTTTATGTCGATTTAAAAGGATATAATAGTCCATGCAAACTATTTTGATTTTTCTGATTTTGGACATTATGTCAGATTTAAAAAGGACATAAGGTCAAAACAAAATTATTTTGGTATTTGAGTTTTTAATTCCGTTTCCATGTTATTTTTCTGGATTTTGAACTTTATGTCAAATTTAGGGAAAGTTTTTTTAACTTTTCTATATTTAGTTTTTTATGTCTTTTTAATTTTTTTTGGTTGTTTTTTAGGAAATTATTTCTCCAATGTCACCCTATAAACGTCAAATTACACTCATTTCACCCTGTATATACCAGCAAACATCGTGAAACATTATATACATTTTCATACGTATATAACTCCACAAAATTACTCTCGTATATAGGTTCTTGCTTTAATCAGACAAGCAGCCACTCTCTGCGCCCGCGTACGCGCCAGCATAAAATACATTCTTTGATGTTTATGTGTGTGTGTGTTTTTTTGCACATTTTGTATGCAGAAATATGGCACAAGTATTAGTGTGTGTACGGAGTGTGCGAGTGGTGTGAATACCCACTACTATACGTTTAAAAAAACTGTGCGACTATGTACAAGTGCTGCACACACACACACAGTATGATATAGATATTTTATATAGGTTCCCGTTTATGTATACGAAAAAAATATTTTATATTTTCCATTAACATGGTGAGTGAGTGTAGAGTAAATATCTAGCCATAAGAGAAATACAGCAGTGCCCGTGTGAGATTAGTTTGTCTGCTCTCTTTCTCAGAAACAAAGGACGAAACAAGGTTTTAATTTTAAAAATCATCAACGAAACACCAGTGGCGCCGTGCGGTGGTAGAAAGAGAAGAAATTAACAATGATGAGATGACCTAAGGAGATGCTGCATATTGAAATGTATTTTCTAGATTTATATTTTAAATATAAAAAAGAAGGCAACACTAGCGAAAACAAAACTACATAAAACAAAACTAAAAGGACACTTTTCATTTTCTATTTTCTATACAATGATACAATAGAATTCCTATAAACAAATAAACAAAAAGTCACTCAAACAAATACTTATAAGCTGGTAAGCACTCTCTATCTCTGTCTCTCTGCACCACCACAATCTCAGGACACACGCATATTCACACATATAAACCCTGTTCTCGCGCGTGCAACTCTGTCTGCATCGATTAAAGGTTTTAACTTTTTTATATAAAAAATAAACCTCGGCAGTTTTTTTGTACTCACACACACACACAATGTTATAGCCGCATGTACTCGAAGAGTCTCCTGCATATACTATATATAAGAAACGGTCTTTTGTTTCGATGATGTTTTTTTTTCCTTTCATGGTATGGTATATATATATGTTAAATAATATTCAGTGTTATTCACGCAGCTAAACTCAAAGGGATTTGTTCTGCTTTACCATATTTATATGTGTGTATTATATATTTGTATACACATATAATGCGTATTTACGTGTGTGAGAGAGAGGGAGAGAGAGAGAGTATAGTGTTACAAACGCATTAAGCATATACAATATACACTAATATATGTGCATACCATTGAGGGTAGCGCTGAAAGAAATTATTTATTACACACCTTTGTGTTACGCTGCACACAGGTATAAAAATGCACGCTAAATTGAAATTTAGATATGGTGTAAGGTGCATGGGTGCATGTGTATATAAAAATATACGTGTATATATTGTATATGATTGTATATATGTATTGTATGAATGTTGGCACAAGTGCAATTCTGAGTATGTGTTGAATGTTTAGCAACACTTAAGGCGGGTAAAGACATCTCGTACGCAATAATATTTTAAAGGAAAAAGGAAAAATTTAAACAAAGAAATGGCGTTTGTTGTGTATTTTTCTAACCGCATTAATATTGCATTTAACAATAAATATTACCTATAACTTTTAACATTGATGACCTCATGTCCTTCAATAGGGAAATTTAATATCATAATTTAATATTTAGGTTAAGATAAGGATAATACATCGATATTAAATGGACTATTTTTCAGCTGTTTAAGTTAAAATGGGTGTAGAATAATTGTCAGGAGACTACTTATCAAGACCAAAAATGCGAGTTAACGTCAGCAAAATGTAATTATTGTAAGTATTTTCTCCAGGCAATAATTCACTTGGGAATAAGCCGATAGTGAATTATAGTCAAAAAAAATTCTGAAGATAATACACTTAAAAATAATTCTTAAGGCAGTATTAAATTAACGTCATAGAATTCTGCCGACTTTATTTCACTTGAGAGTAAAGCACAATCCAGTATAGTGAATTAATTAGTACATATCATCAAGTGAATTTCTTCTGACGTTAATGCACATGCGGACAAAAAAAATATAGGTTTGAATTATAATTTCAATGAGAGCTATAATTTAATAAATCACTATATTCCATTTTTTATGCATACACGATTGTAAGATAAAGGTGGGCTTTATAAGATCAATTAATTTATCGCAAGGTTCCAGGCAAATATCTTCTTTTAAACTTTTATTGTGTCAAAAAAATATCAAAATATCAAATTTTAACAAACAAAATAAATATTGTGACACAAATAAATAAATTGTGTGCTCAAAATAAAAAAATACAAAAAACATACTACAAACCATAAAATAAAGAAATAACCCAAAAAGAAAAAAAAAATTTGACACAAAAGTAATTAATAATGAATAAAAATGAAAAGGTTGTTTTACTGAAACATAAATGAAACATGTGTAATGACTAGGGAAACCAAAAAGAACATCGAACTCGAAATATTAAAGACAATTACAAAGTTTTTGTCTGGAGAAGATTGGTTTGTTAACAAATATAGAAACTCTGCGTTAAAAGCAAAAAACTCTCCAATTACATACATCAATATAGAAAGAAAATTTCTTTCTATAAAAACGTATCCTGTTCAAATATCAGGCATTTTTTTTTCATTTTTATAATTTAAGAAAAAGTTCGATATTTATTGAAAAAAAAAATAATTATGTACTAACTTAAACTAGTAATAGATTTACTTGTTTGTATTATAGTTCTATGTTATAATGTAAAAATTCAAAGTTTATCTATCAAGTATATAATTTTAAATAAATTTAAATGTGAAATATATTTTTTTAGATTTTTTGGTATACATTTTTTTAGATTTTTTTTGGTATAAATTTTGGTTTATAATGTATTTTTATAGGTCATTTTAAGGGCCTAAAACGATGTTTTTATGGCTTATTTTAGGCACTTAAAATAATATTTTTAGCGCTTATTTTTGGTTGCCCTAGTAGATCAAGATTCTTTTTTGAAAATATACTTTTAAATAAAAACTTTACTTATTTTAATGTTAAAGCTTAAAAACTTTTAAAAATGAATAAAAATAATACATAATATAATATATACATATATAATTATCTCAAGTTTTTTAAAAAAAATATTAAATAAAACAAATATAGCTTACATTAAAGATTCAAGTACATTTTAACAACAAAAAAATAAACTCGTGTTACTTAGAAATATAATAAATAATGTATGTATGTATGTATTTTCGTTTCGAATTAAATGGATCTTAATAAATCAAAAGCACTTTCAATCTATGTTTAACCCATTAAAGACATTTCTGTTTGATTATAGAAACAATAAAACATGAGATTTTAAATTATATATTCTCTACAAGGAAACAAATCTATATATAGTATACATCGATCTAATTTTAACAATTTCTTTAAATTTAAAAAAAATGTTTTTCTCAATTATACTAACTATTTAAATCTAATTTCAAAGTTGATAGATTTTTTAGCATGACAAAATTCCATTTTCATAAACATAAAAATATTAATTAGTTTCGCAAATAGGTTTTCGCAATGCTTGACTTCATAGTTTCCACAATATAGGTACTATTTTTATTAATATTTTATTTTCATCAATATAGGTACTATTTTCAGTACACGCGAACACATACAACTGCTATTTTAAGTAGGTATAGTATGTACAAAAAAATTAAAATGCACATAATGCAAAACTCGTCGACTATAGAGCGCGCGCGCTCGCTCGTATTGTTGCCGCGTATTTTTTTTTTGTATTTTTTCTCACTCGTTCTTTCTCTCTATCGCATTCACTGCGAAGGGACGAATAAATTATTTTTATTTTTTCATGAGACATTATTTGCAACGATGCGCGAAGCCAGCAAACGATTTTAAGAAATTAAAGACTACACTCACACAAACACACAAACCGGACACACAATACATGTATACAAACACACACATACGTACCAATTCGAATTGTATAAAAATCTTTAGCATAAGACGTACAAACCAAACGCGGCACCTTGGAAGCCCTTTTCCCCCGCGCAAACAATTAATCGATAAACAAAATACCACACAAGTGAAATGTGCAATTCGCACTGTGGAATCACGGAAAATGCTCTCGCCAAATTCATACTCATTTACACATACACTCCACATACACTCTAATCTAGACACTCCATGCATTCAGAAGAGACAACAATTTACCTCGCTTCGAGAATTCTCTGCTAATCTAATCCACTTATGGCACACGGTCAGTCGTCGACGAAACCAGCTTGGCAGCAAAAATAATCCCACAGAATGCACGACAAAAAACTTACACACACACGGATTCACGGACTGATGCGATTCTCTTCGATACCGAAAACACCCGCAAATCTTTGCACCTTTGAATTTCGGTTAGTAATTGTTAATTGTTTCCGCGATTTACAGACTTAAAGTGGACAAGCGCGCGTGTACTGTCAAAATTATAACAACAAACCGTAAACAAACAAAAAATAAGAAACACACACATACAAAACACTCTTGAAATAATCACAAACAACAAAACTCACTCACGCCGCACACACAAAAGTATAATAATAAATGTCTGTGGAGTCTGTGAAATTATGCTAAGCAACAGAAGCAACGTCCCTCGTTATGCGTGTGTGTGCGCCTTCAGCGGGCGAGGTCGAACTTGAAATGAAAGGGAACGTCGTTCGAGGTTGTGATTCTTCTCTGCTGGATTCCCAAATACAAATATTCTCGTATTGAGTATAAAAATGCGAGTGTACATATACGACACACACACACACACACATTCAAAGACACCACCACGTACACAAGTATTGACTGACTCACTCACTCACTCACACACACATACACAGAAAGGTTTTTACACAGTGCCTGCAACGCACATGAGTGGTGGACGCGCAAACGAACGATAAGCCGGTTTTTAGGGCTGCACTGAGGAGCACTGGAGTGCGAGCTCTGTAGACTTGGAGAGTTTTGCGTTTTGCGTGTTGGCGTTTGAGAGGTTCTGATTTCTGCTGACTGCTGACACCGCGGAGACCAGCCAACAGACCCAGCAGAGAAGAGAGGCTTGAGTTCCATTTATACATAATACATATGTATATTTATATACATAGTATTATAATGAGATTTGATTGCCGGTATATATTATGCTTGTGTGAGTGTGAATTGTTTAGCACACGCACAATGTGCCAAAAATATCTTTGCATGGACAAATATTTTCAAAAATATTTAGAGCAATCGATACAACCACTAAGCATAAATGAACCTTTTTGATATTTCTGTTTATTTAGTTTAATTTGTTTTTTTTACATTTCCTATAACTGCTAATGCATCAGTTGTTTTAGCTAGATTAAATTTAACTTTATTGCTACAGATGCATTCTACAAAAGAAAAAATATTTATGATCTCAAAAGTAAAATTAAAAAAAGTGTTTTTTTATGCTAACAATTTATAAAAAATAACAAAAACCAGAGAAATGAAACCTCAATTCCGGTCTCTACAAAACGATATGCGATTTCACGTAGATTGCAATCAGCTTTCCATTTTAGCTATTTTAGCTAAAAATAATCAATTTCACAAAAACGTGTCAATATATACATTTTTAAAAAATATTTATATATTAAAAAGAGCATTAAAAATTGCTCTAAAAAAAATTATGGGCTCCTTAAAAAAAATTTGGGGAACCTAAAATAAAATGAATGTGCTCCTAAAATAAAATAATGTGCACCTTAAAATAACAGTGTTCACCAAGAAAAAAACATGATCAAAAAACATAAATGACCAACCAGAAAGTATAATCTGATCAAATTAAATAGCTTTTGTTCTT
>JAAAKO020022478.1:0-14776 GCA_010015015.2 Bolitophila cinerea | reverse complement strand
TAGTTTCGTGTTGCAATGACAAACTTTTGAACCGTCGGCAACATATCTTTAAATTAAATATTATCAACACCATAATGCCGATTACACGTTCACCGCCCCGAGTACGATATACACAACGAAGAATTGTAAGTTGCGTGACCAGGTCGACACAAACGAAATAGTCCAGTGTGATAGCTGCGATGCCTGGTACCACTACATCTGCAACAGCTGTACGGCAAAACCAGCTACGCCCAAAGCCAAGTCTAAAAAGGCTAGCACCTCCTCGTCGAAGCGACGATTGCGTCTTGAACTGCAGTGCCTTGAAGAGGAGATGGCATCGAACAGCGCATCGTCCAAGAAGAGGCGACCTCCAAGGAATACATTGTCAATGAGTTTCAAGACAAAAAGATGAGCGAACTGAGAGCGACGGCAGTGGCAGAACGACCGAGGCTATCGCAGAGAGAACAGACAAGTGGGTCGAGTGTCAAAACGACACGAGGTGCACAAGCGTTTACAACGTCAACCCTGTCTCTGGCCCTAGAGCAGGTTCTAGGTTATCGACAGATAATTTAGCTGCGAGACAAGTTCTGTCGAAGGAGCTGCCCACGTTTACGAGTAGGCCTGAAGAGTGGCCCATAATTATCAGCTGCTATGAGAACAGCACCAGAATGTGTGGTCTGACAAACAACGAGAATCTGATACGCCTGCAGCGATGCCTTAAAGGCAAAGCATTGGAAGCAGTCAGCAGCCGGCTCCTTCTTCCCTCTGCCGTTGTAGATGTAATAGAAACCCTGCGTATGATGTACGGCCGACCAGAAATTATCATTCATTCTCTGCTGCTGAAGGTTAAGAGCGAGGCTGCCCCAAAGGCTGATAAGCTGGAAACGCTCATCAATTTTGCTCTGTCCGTCCAAAACTTGTGCGCGAAGATCGAAGCATCAGGATTGATATCCTACCTCTGCAACCCAACACTGATGCAAGACCTTGTGGAGAAGCTGCCGCCACAGTTCCGCTTAAGCGTTTACCGTCAAGAATTGGTAGACGTAAACCTATCGGATTTTAGTCGGTGGTTGTTCCAGATGGCAAAGGCTGCCAGCTATGTATCTGTTACGCTGCCAACGATAAGTACCGCCCTGTTGAAGCTAAAGGAAAGGAAAAGGTGTACACTAACCAACATGAGGCCCTTCCGGTGCGTAGTTCGGATGAGAAGGATACAACAGATACCTCTTGAACGAAGCCGTACAAAAGTGTCCTGTCTACAATAAAGGTCATTTCGCACACTTCTGTACAAAATTTGCAAAGCTCACACGGGTCGAAAAATGGAAAGTTGTGAGAGATTTGAAGATGTGTAAGCGGTGCCTCGAGCCACACACCTGGTACCAATGCACATCGGAGAAAATGTGCAGCAAGGCTGGTTGTACCACAAAACATCACCCTCTACTACACAATGATGCCGAAACCACCGTTGAACATGTCATCAACGAGGACCCTTCCAACCGCAATGCTCATCGATCCACACAGAAGTCGATTGATTTTGTTCCGGATAGTAACTTTGCGTAACTTTGCGGAATCAGGACATATGTGTCCATACATTCGCTTTTCTCGATGAAGGATCTTCAATAACGCTTTTGGAGGAAGACTTGGCAAATCAATTGCATCTAGAGGGTACTCCTGAAAGCCTGTGCCTGAAGTGGACCGGAAAATCTGTTCGCGTGGAAAAGGACTCTAGGAGAGTTGCGTTGGATATTTCTGGACAGCAGTCTGAGCCCAAGAAGTTCAGGATCACGAACGTACGCACAGTGAAGAGTCTAAATCTACCTACGCAATCTCTCGATATTGGAACCAAGTATGTTCACCTGAGAGACCTTCCGCGTATCCTGATCGGACTTGAACATTGGAAGCTTGGTATTCCGATTGAGGTTAGGGAGGGGAAATGGCGCAAACCAGTTGCAGCTAGAACAAGGCTAGGGTGGACAGTATACGGACACTACGATCAAATCTCAAAAGCACATCTAAAACATCACGACGTACATCACAGCAGCTACCACATGTGCGAGTGCGATGGGGACGAAATGATGCAAAGCCTAATTAAAGAGTTCTTCTCACTGGAAAACTTTGGAGTACAGGTCCCAGATAACCTCCTAGAATCAGCGGAAGATGTCCGAGCAAAAAATCTACTAAAGTCCAATACCATCCGAAAGAGCAACTTTTTTCAAAACAGGGCTACTCTGGAAGTTTGATAAAATCGTCTTACCAGACAGTCTGCAAATGGCTAAGAACCGATGGGTTTGCTTGGAGAAAAAAATGTTGCAAGATTCGGAGCTAGGAATCAACCTAAGAATGCAGATAAAATATCACGTAGAAATGGGGTATGCCAGAAAGTTACAATCACACGAGCTATCCTCTTACCACCCTCGAACATGGTACTTGCAGATTTTCGCCGTTACAAATCCAAATAAGCCTGGCAAAATTCGAATGGTATGGGACGCAGCAGCGAAGGTTAAGGACATATCTCTCAACTCTGTACTTCTCAAGGAATTTGATCTTCTCGTGTCACTACCAGGAGTACTGCACAGATTTCGTCAAATGAGGATAGCGATATGCGGTGATATCCGCGAAATGTTTCACCAGGTTTTTATTTGCAAAGATGATCAGAACTCACAAAGATTTATGTGGCGCGAGCACCCAGACAAAGCCATGGACGTCTACGTCATGAGGGTAATGACTTTCGGCGCAACGTGCTCACCAAGCTCTGCTCAGTACGTTAAAAACATTACCGCACCAGGAGTTTGCTGAACAGTACCCACGAGCTGCCGAGTCTATCATACACAACAACTATATATATATAGATGGAAAGTATGGTTTCGATATTCGAATTTTCATTTCGAAGTATTAGACGCACTTGGCGAGGAGGCCACAAAGTCGTAAAAGAGCCCTAATTATACCACAGAACTGGTTACTGATAAGGTGCTAGGTATGTGGTGGTGTGTTGTCGTTCACGTACTCATTCAAATACAGTAACCAAAACCGAGATCTTCTGTCTGGTCGAAGACGGTCCACTAAACGAGAGGTTCCTTGCATACTGATGTCCATCTTCGATCCACTGGGGTTCCTGTCATTCTACATTGTGTACATGAAAATCCTACTCCAAGAAAAATGGCGCTCTTCGATTGAGTGGGACGTACAGCTACATGATCATCATTTCGAAAAGTGGCAAAAGTGGATACTAATGCTACCGAAAGTAGAGTATGTCAAGATCCCAAGATGCTATACCAACAAAATCTCGTCGTTTGAGAAGTCCTCTGTGCACCTTTATGTGTTCGTCGAAGCAAGCGAAAATGCATTTGCAGCAGTTGCCTACTTCCGGATTCAAGAGGGAAATCAAGTGAAATGCACTCTGATTGAGTCCAAGAACAAGGTGGATCCACAACAACCTATGACCATACCGAGACTCCTAGGTGCACGACTAGCAAACAATATTACTAGCAGCCATTCTATAACAATACACGACCTGTACATGTGGTCTGATTCTAAAACCGTTCTCAGCTGGTTGTATGAGGTAAAGTCGTTGAGTCGATCCGGAACCTCGGAAGTTGTTCAAAAAGGCAGCTCTATCTGCAGTTACTCGCCATATCTGGACTCTGACGGTGTACTCCGTGTTCGAGGACGTATAAACTTGGTGACAGAGATCAGTGATTACCAAAAACGGCCAATTATTTTACCGAAATATAATATTAATATTACTGTACTAATCATTGATCTCAACCACCGAAAATACTATTACTGCAACCACCAACCACGAAACAACCGTCAATGAACTTTGCCAGAAGTACGCCATTCCTGGAATAAGAGTCGTATTAAACAAAGTTCGTTCATCGTGTCAACTCTACAAATATGAAAAGGCATCACCAATGTGTCCAGAGATAGCCGATTTACCATTATGCCTTTCGGAGACCGTTTAGTCATGTGGGAGTGGACTACTTTGGTCCCATGATGGCACCGTCGAAAGGCGATCCGAGAAGCGATGGCGTGTACTTGAAGTTGCTCATATCCTGAGCACAGACTCGAGCATAATGTGCGTTCGCAAATTTGAAGCTCGAAGAGGTAAGCCACTTTGTTTCTATAGCAATAATGATACTAATTTTCGTGGAGCGGATCACGAGTTATGTAAGGAATTTGAAAATGATTTGAAAATGTCAACCAGAGCGCACTTATTTCGGAATTTAGCACTGCCGACACAATTTGGGTATTTAATCCACCAGCAGCACCCCACATAGGTGGGAGCTGGGAGAGACTGATATGTTCCATCAAGAATCCCAAGGACGAGGTACTTCATACAAATCTACTAGAAATTGAAACCACCGTCAATTCAAGACCTTTGACACATGTGTCGATGGAGTTAGTAAGCGACGAGGCTTTAACTCCCAAGCTCAAGTGGAAACAAACCTCCAGGCATCTTCACACAGAGGGATATGCTTCAAAACAATTGGCGTACGTCACAACAACTGGGTGCGTGAGTACTTGCCCACCATAAGACGGCGCACGAAACGGTTTTCGAAAACAAAACCAATAGAAGAAGGAGACGTTGTTATTATTGCCGATGAAAACGCTCCAAGATATTATTGGTCTAATGGGTTAGTTATAGCAACTATGCCTGGAAAGGATGAACAGGTGCGACAAGCAACTGTGCAAACAAGCAATGGCGTTTATGTTCGACCTTCAGTTAAATTGGCTTTGCTTAGATGTAAATTGGATAATTGTTCCAAATTACCAGGAGGAAAATTGTTAACAGGGATACTATATTAACTATAACAGTGAAGTATAAAAGTTATATAGTGATAAAATTTAATAACACCTGTGCATTACTCTCACGATTTTTAATAGCGTTAGTGGCAATAATTCTCTTGAAAATAACTCAGAGTCGCCTGTGCATTACTCTCACTTTTTCTGGCGTTAAATCACTTTAGAATAACTTACAAGCCAGTTGTGACTTATCGTCAAGATTTTTGTCTCTTGAGAATAATGCACAGCGCCGTATTTGGATCCTTTTTGCACTATATACTAATTTATTCTATTGTGTCTGATATTAACAAATTTAGATACTTAAATTAATACTTCTAAAATATTGGTTTTAAATGGAACGATTAAAAGAAGCTTTGACCAATTTAAATTAGATGATGCCAAAGCTTGGCGAATATCGGTCACGAAAGAGATAGCGCTATACAATCTTTATACAATTTATTTTATGTGAAGTAGAAAAATCCATTGCATTATTTTTTATAGTTTTTATACAAATAAGGTAAAAAAACATTTAAAAATATTAAAAAAAAGTTCTGTGATATCGGCTGCAGCACTAAAAATGAAAATAATAATGAGTATAATGATTATGTGTATCATCATATTTTTGATAATTAAAGTGCATTACATACATTATTTTTTCATTGGCAAAAAATATTTATCAATGGTTTTTGTGTTTATTTAGTTCATAAATATATTCATGGTTCCTTTTAAATATATTTCTAATTTCTATGTGGTTATTGATATATTAAATTATTAAAATTGTTAAATTATATAGCATAACATAAACCAGAGATGTATTCGCCTAATGAAGCAATATTCGTAAATTTTTGTATGCCTTCAAATAATTATAAAAATATGTTTGTATTGATGTATTGTCTATATGTTTTAGATTTAAAAAAAATGAGGAAAATCAAAATTATCGTTTGTGGGTTATTAAAAATTAAGATTTTTAGAAATTTTAAAAAATAGAGGATTATACTGTTCACCCTGTTACAGCTCCATTTTATATTAATTGACTAGAAAGATGAAGTATCAATGAAGGTGGAAATGTTCAAAAACTTTTATAATTTATTGGCGGGTATTTATATCAGGGGATACTAATATAAACGGAACTAATTAACATTTTTAATAAACATTTTTATTTATTACTAAAATGTATTATTAGTTTTGTTATTTTGTCTTTATATATTTAATTACAAAATAATATATTTTTTTAAACTTTAAATATATTTTTTTTTAGTTTGTTGTTAATTAACATTCATAAAATAATAAACATGATTATTAATGTTTATAAATATAATTAAAAATATTTTTTCCACATTTTGAAAATAACTTACCAACGAACACATCTCAAAGAGAATAATATCCTTAAGAACATTGGTCAACAGTTATTGTTGGATGATTATTGATTCATTTATTTTAATTAATTATTTTTTTGATTTTACTACAATTTTACAAAAATGTTTTAATGTTGTATACAAAACAAATCGCAGCTGTGCACCGAAAACTGCAGACATCTTTCTTTGAAAATATAGACATAATCGTCTATATAAAAGAACTCCTTCTTTTTCTATTGACAATAAATATGTTCCATTATATATACCTTTTTTAATTACGTCATTTTTTACTAAAAAATGTGATCTTGTATAAAAAAACGTGTCCAATCCACAATTATGAGGATACATATTTTTTATTAATCCAAACTACTTGATTTTTTTCTTCAATTTTTCATAATTTTAACCATACCAACAATTAATTAAAGCTTATATCTTTTATCGTACAATGAGTTCTGTATTATAAGATGCCCAGCAAAAAAAATCGCACACCATTTGTTTCATCAAGGAAACGTTATAAAGTTTGTTTTTCCGTTTCCACTAAAACACCGTCTTTCCTTCTTCTCTGCAACGAAAATCGAAATGAAATAAAAACATCCACACAAAGTCCTCGGAAATACCAAATGCATCCGCTGTAGCCAGATTATATGTTCGTTGCAAAGAGATCATCTCAGCACCGTTTGCACTTTAAAAGTACTACTTTATAGCAACTGAATGCAATTTTCAAACTTTTCACGAACTTTTTCTTTGTACTTTGTTTTGTGAGCGGTTCCTCCACTATAATGTTACTATATTTATATTTATAGTATAACTACTCGTATATATACTATTTTTATATTTAGTTAATCTATATACTATAAAGATACTTATGCGAAATGAAACGCGAATTGATGACCTTTATCTTTTCTTGTGCAGCAGCAGCACTCGTTGGCTTTAGTGTAAAATGAAAACATTTCGCTGAAATTTATATGCGCTATCAAAGCGGTCGAAAGAGCACGAACGTGATACTTGGATAAAACATTCAAGGTGGCACATGGGCGGACGGGGTGTCAGACTCCTTGCCACGCCAGTGGAATGGGTGAAGTGTATAGTAGAACGCGCGGTCAGAATACTCGAAAGAGCTTAAATGACATTATTATATTCTACTATATAATACACGATTTTATTATACGGACACTGGAAAAAGTCCAACGTCGATGGCACTGGCGCAAACGATACGAAGGATAATCGGTATTTCGATGCGAGCATGAAAATTAGGTTGCACTGTCTTGGACGAGAGGTATTTATCGACCGGATGTGAGTGTCTTGCGTTCAGAAAAATACCTTTATTTCAAACGGTAATGATGATATTTTTATTTAGGCTAATTGAAGATAATAGATTGGATTAAAACAATTCATAAAATATATAAAATTTTATTAAAAGCAAAAATTAAAAATAGTGTTATATTTTTTATCTACACAACGAATATGGTTTGTTAATTTATACAGGAACTTGTATAGGCTAGAAATAAAAAAATAAAAATCAATGAAAATGAAGTATTTCAATTTGGACGAAAATGTCAAAACATCAGCAATGAATGACCATTGAAGCAAAGATGCACGAAATACTGTTTATAATTGAAGAAGTTTAATAAATCGAATTGATCGTGATTATATAAATAGAATTTTTTGTTTATTTTGTTTCCATTCATTTTATCAATAATTAGAAATATTTAAAATATATGTAACATGTGTAACTTTTCTATATATATTTCCGAATTGTCTTACCGAAAAGGTTTACACATTGAAGAGGCTATCGCCTAATAATAAATATTTTCAAAAGTCTTTGAAAATGTACTGACAATATAATTTGTTAAACTATTAGAATTATTGGGTAGATATTTGCAGGTAGAGAATGGATAATGTAACCTATTAAATGATCATATAATATTATTCCTTGGGTTGTTTTAGCCGGTCCACGTTCGGAAAAATTTGATCGAAAATGGCTCTAGAAAATTGTGGGAGTAAATACTGTATGCCCTAGATTAAAAAAGGATCGGGAAAAATTAACTTGGCTATTTAACATGTTATGTATATCATTTCTGGGTTTAAATCCAAAAAGAGTCTATAATAACACCGTTTTTGGTGGTTTGATATCCTTTGTGATTGCTTTAGTCATTTATTTTTAAAAGAAAAGCATTATATATTATTTCATATATATTACTAGGAAATTCATTGGCAAACTTTAACTTATCAAAATAAATTATTTAAATTTCGTCTAATAATTCTATTGAAATAAATACCTAAATTGATTTTTCTCTTGTTACTTTGGAAGTAGTTATTAAAATAACTAAATGACTTCCGTGATTTTCTTTTAGTTTTTTGTATACTTTCCAACCAATTCTGAAAAGTTATATATGAAATATGAAATAGAATAAATTATCGGAGATTTTCTGAGACTTCACGGAAAGGTAATGGTTATCTATAAAATTATCGTACAAATATAACATTTCAGCAGTACAACCTTTAAAATAATCGTACCTAATATTGTATTATATAATAATCAGATATTCGTTTAATTAAGTTTTTGATTTATTCCAGTAAATTAGAACAACACAAAAAAATCCTTTAAATTAAAGGTTATATTAAAACGTGGTGAGATCGTCTTCTTCAATGTCAGCATTGTCTCCACAATACATAGCTGACTTCATTTTATTTCTCATCGAATTTGACAGCATCCTTTTTCATTTGCACACTCCTTTGCCAGCCTTATGTTTGTGACGGAGTGGTTTGTACATTTATTCTGCTACTTAGTTATAATTTTGTTGGCTTTACTAAAAAATCCTTTTACAAGAAGCATTTGAGTGAGCAATTGAAAGACATTTGAGAAAAAAAAACGATACAACTTTACCAAAATGACAATTTTTATTTTGTATAAAATGTCAATATCATGCAATTTCAATTCCTGCAAACAGCAAGGATGCGAGAAGCACTAACAGGAATAGTTAGAATGGATAACTAAATCGTGTGGCTTTCTTTAAAGATTCAGTGTTCAAAAATATGTAAAACTATGTATACTTTGAGTGAGATTCCCTAAGCAATTGAAATTTTAAATATTGAATTTATTGAAACTTAAAACGATTCCGTAACACAATTATTCGAATTATGAAAATATATCATTTTAATTTTAACTTTACCTTATAATTTATGATTGAAAGCGAATCTTAAATGTACTACATAATCGCTTTTTATCAATCGCAATTGATAATTTTAATCGCTTTTAATTGTTTTAAACTTTCAATATTGAAAGTTTCAATTGCTTAGGGAATCTCTCTTTGTCATTGAAATCACATCGGTTTAGCAGTATGCAAATATAACCTTCACTGAAATCTGAAGTCGCGCAACATACCTTGTTTATTCTCTTTCGCAGTATTTGCCTCATTTTCTATTTTAGATGCTAGCTCTTCTGATCTCAAGTACATGCTATCATCATTGATTAGCCTCATTTTTAAAGGTTATTTTTAATGCAAATTATTTTTTAAAATGTACACCGTTTTAAGATAAGATGCCATTTGTTTATGTAGTTTAGATATTAAAGTATTTCCGGATTGAAAGTATGCATGCAGTGCATTGAAATTCAAAAGCATAAAAAAAATAGTTTTACCTGGTCATCATTTAAATTGCGCAAAATGCGATCAGAAAAAGTATTTCTTTTAATTATCACCATATCAGAGAAAAATAATCGCAATGCCTCCCACTGTTGGAGAATACGATTTATGTTCGGATGTACAGATAGCCAACGGATTTGCTATGGATGCAGCATACGATGGACGTCTAAATCAAAAAATTGTTGGCATCCTTGCAGACTGAATTTTATTTTTAAGCTGTTTTTACAAAAGGCAAATATTTGACTAGCCAAATCTTCTACATGCTTCGGGAGGAATTTCCTAGCTTCATTTGCGCATAAATTTGTAGTTTGAATAAAAAATAGAAAGACAAAAACACAGGTTTAAGTGAAGATAGCAACGACTCTATAAAATAATAAATATAAAATAAAATGTACTAGATTTTCAAAAAGGTTTACACTACACTAAAACTTTAAAAATGAAACTAGTTTTTTTATAACGTTCAAAAAACCGTACTGAAAATAGCTATGACATTAAAAAATATGCGACATTTGTTTAATGTTTTATTAAACATTTATTTTCTTATGTCCATGAGATTAGATTTAGTTCACGTATCAATAATAATAAAGATTAGGGACTACTATGTTTTTGTTGTTATTATAATTGTTATTGACTGGAGTTTGAATTATATTTTATTTATTTTTACGTGACATTGTTAGCTTTAGCCATAATATAGGCTATAAAATGTTATATTAGGATAACGATCTATTGAGTGGCGTCAATTAAATAAATCCTTACTAAGGGCTTTCAAATAATATACTTTTTTATTTTGTTTTTCCGGCTAATTTTGATTCAATAAGTAACATCACGCAGGTATCTTAAAAATAAAGATAACCTTCAATATAAGTTTCTATTTTAAAAATTAGAAAATTTCAAATTCCATTAAATACGATAAAAGATAAAAGATTAAAAAAATAAAACTTTTTTAATTGTAAAAAAATGTTTTAGTACTTTGTCTAATATGTGCTTTTTATTGTTGATTTTTAAATACGATTTAATTATTTTCAAGAAATAATTAGAATTGCAAAGGTGATGAAGAGTATATCTCTATAAACGTTTTAGTATAATTTCTAATAATATTATTGAGAAAATAAACTAATGTCAAATCTTTTATATTCTGCTAAATTCTTTTTACTGCTTTTAAGTTGAAACCTCGTAATTATTATATTTATTATTCCAGTTAACTTTTATGATACCGGACACTTTAAACTCGTATAAGCACAATGGTCCAAATTGGATTTTTATGCGTTTGTCTCTTTAATTAAGAGATGTTTATTCAAGAAATAAATCAAACTTTGAAAAGACATACCAAATTTGGCCTAATTTTTACATATATAGAAATAAATAGAAATGAATTTTTGTTTTTTTATTATATCTCAATTTTTTGCCTTTATTATTGGTTTTATTGGGGTTTATTTGATGCCTGGATAAAATAAAAATCACCACTGTTATAAATGAGACCCACTGTTTATAAAGTTGAAAAGCAAGTTGCAAATCGTTTTTCTTTACTAGAAGTTAAGCAGAAATATAAATTTTCAACCGGCTGCTAGTTATCTACTTGCTCTTTATAATATCCTGGACAATTTTGATTTAAACTGCAATGCGACAGCTATAATGACAATTTCCAACTTGCCGATTATCATTTTCATATAGTGCCATGAAAAAAAGGAAATAATAAATACTGTTTTTTTTTAATTGTGCTAACAAAAAGAAGAAAAAATGTGATGCTAGCAACAACTGCAGAAAAAAATAAAATGACGACATGGGATACGATAAACCTGATGACGACTCTCCGTTGCCATACTTGCCAAATTCACAGACCATTGAAGGATACGACCGACAGCAGTAAAGGCGGCAGCGTTTATATGCGTCAAAATATTTAAATTTTAGTTATATTTAAAATAAATAAAAATAAAATGTTATTGTGCAGTTGTCAACTTCCCGAAATCGAAATGTGACAACTCAACTTTCACTGAAGAAAATGAATTTGGGGAGTTAAAAATAAAATCTTCAAGTTGAAAGTCAATTGAAAACGAGTGAAGAAAACGTACTAAAAGTACGTTTAGACAAAATATTTCTGAAATTATTGTTAAATTATTGTTATTGTTGTTTTATAAATGGGTTTACTAATTTTACTATTATTTAAAATATTAAATGGTATAATGATATAATTTCTTTTATTTTTAATATAATTATAAACACAAATATATTAAACTTTTCACTGATTTTAAAAGCTTTTTTGATTGTTTGAAATTTATATTGACTTTAACTTGTCTGCAAATTTAAAAAAAAACATCAGCATTACCGGCTTAAAATGTGACATTTAAAATTTGACATTTTCAGAAAGCTGGCCTAAACTTAAGACACGCACACACACTTTAAAAAAGCTTATCGTGCGCGCTCAAAATACATTTCATCACAAAAGCTCCGGGCGAAAAAGATAAGCTCTTACGACGGATTGCGTTCAGCTAGACAGATTGCTTGGCATAGCTGTGTATAATAGAGTACACCACACACACACACTCTCACACACACACACGCAAACGCACGAGATCGATAAGCATAATATGTTTTACTATAATGCTGTAGATGTTTATGTATATGCATAATATATTTATAGCCCACACTCTATCTCAAGTAAAGCGTTAATTATTAGCATAACAAGCACACATACAAAGACACGTACAAATATTATGATGTTGCAAGGTCAATGACAAGCAAATTCGTTGTCACGTCTTGTTTGCAAATAGACGACACTTTGTCAAATAGCATCATATACTATAATACAGATGCACTTGTTTACATCTATAAATACATGATTTATGTATGTATATTATTATCGTATAAATAGAAGGCGCACTTAATAGCAATTCAAAAACACCTCTGAGTGCTTTCGCGTGACTTATCACTTAATATACAATTTACATTATACTTGTATTGGTCCTAAACAACATTTACACTCGTAATTAAACGTGCCAACTGAGACCGTGTTCTAAGAATAATAAAACGCTTTCAATTATAAAGTATTTTGAGTAGAGTGTAGAAGCGAGTATATAATCATGTTATTGCGCTATCCTAGATAGGTTTTATTGATATTCAAATATTGTTTAGATTAAGATTAAGATTAAATATTGTTGGTTATATAAGACATTGATTTTTTTATTTATTTAGTTATAAGTAAAAACTCTAAAGCCGACAGCCTTACAATTATAACATTATAGCAACATATCATTATCACAACTGTTTATCAATATAAAAATAAAAGATACGAATATGATTAATTAAACAAACATTAAAAGCATAATAATTAGATCTTCAGCTTTATAGCTTATAAAAAATATATGGTCAACATATTATTTAGGATTTCTTATCATGAGTTGGAACTCTATTCTGTTTCTTGATTCAACTTTATTAATAAAATTCTTGATCTTGATCGAACTTGTGATTTTTCAATGTTTCGTTTTTCTTTCAAATCGACCGATTTGTAGAAATTATTCATTGGCACAACCCTCTTGAAACCCACGACCTACTATAGTATCAATTACCTGAGTATATCATTACATATTAGTAAATATTTAACTAACATTGATTTTGTCTAGGTTTGTATGCAAATTATGGTCGTGGAAATGCATTCTTTGTGGATTTAGTAAAGCTATTTTTTTAGCAATTCGGCTGTATATATTTTCAAATTGTCCATAGATACGCCGAATTCTGGATTCTGGATTTTAGAGTTAAATATATATAGTATCTGTAAAAAATCGACCATCCAGGTTAAATTCACGCAATTTGTTAATTGCATAAAATAAATTTCTATTTAACTATGTTCAATTTAAGAAATATGAAATTTTAAATTGAAAGAACATTTTGAGAATATTTTCAAATCATGCCAAGTTAAAATTTTCTTTTTTTATTAAAGATTTTTTTATTCATTTCAATATTACTAAAATCGACTATTAATATCGAATCCACAAGAACTTTTGATGTTAAGCCGAATACTATTTTTGGCACATAACCTTTGCTGAACTTAGCAGCATCTGTGAAGCTCTATAGTGTATAAGCTTTTATACTCTTTTAAGAGGTATCATGACATTGCAGGGATTTTTGTCGCTGTATTTTATCAGAATATAGGAAACATTATATTTCTCCTTTTTTTAGGGTAAAGTATCCACTCGATTTTATTTGATTAATCAATAGAATGTTTTAACTTTTAACAAGGCTAATTTATTATCTTTCAGTGAACCATTAAAACAAATATTTAATTAAAAGTTTATTTATATATAATTAAAATCTCAAAAGCATTTTTTAAAAATTATATGCTATATGATTTGATGTAAAATTATTTTTTAAAGAAATTTAAAATATATGTATGCTAATTTTGAAATTTTACGTATTAAAAATAACCGATATTTTTAAACGAAAGCCATGAAAACGGTTTGGACCAGTAAAGACCGATTACCCGAACAAAAATAAACAGTAAACCGTTTTTTTCACAATATATAAATAAGGTTATGGATCAGATTGGAAAAAGTAACCTTTAAAAAAAAATTATATTGGTCAGTAAAAATTATGTGAAAACTAAATCAGCTCTAAAATTGTCCCATTATCATATTTTTGAAAAAACTCTTTTGATTTTATCTTTTTATGTACATATCTATATCTGTTTAGTACTTTGCGAAGTAAAATGTACCGTACAAGTAACTTTAACAAGTAAAAACTCGATGTACTTTTAAATTTTGATTGTAATGTTGAAAGCGCAGATCCTCTCTTTTGTACCTGCTAGATCCACTCTTCACAATAAAAAATATTAATTATCTAATTTACAAACTAGCAGCGCTTTCGCGTGCTAATAAGACTTTAATCGACTGGCCAGGAATCAGTGGAAGACATGCACTTTTATAGTGCGCTTCTTCCATTGATTCTTACTAAATTCTATTATATACTTAAAATTACAACTAAGCATAAACCAAGTAGCAGACGATCAAAGTACATTCCACTGCA
>JAAAKO020022467.1:0-14776 GCA_010015015.2 Bolitophila cinerea | reverse complement strand
GCGCAAAAACACGTCCGCTCAACCCAGCTGCCAACACAAGAGTGACAAAAATACATGAAAACACATACACCAAAAAAATACACAGTACAAATGAAACATATGAAATATTGTCTTTCTGCACACCTATCGGCTGGGGGTAAATCGGAGGAGTATAGAGTTAACCCCCTGACCGCACTCTTAAAGAGATTTGAAGAAAACGACCGTATTTTTCAGGAGGGGGTTGTCTTTTTATCCCTGACCCCAAACTCTTAAAGAGATTTGAAGAAATCGCCCGTATTTCTCAGGAGGGACGGGGGTTCGTTCCAAACAAATTTCAGAAAAACAGGGTTACTTTTTCAATTACCCTGAAAAGTGTGAGTTTTTCATCAAAAACCATCATCCCTCTTGCCTTACTTTCCACGGCTACCCTCATCCCTCTCCCTTTCTTTCTATGGCCACCGCAAGCACAAAAATCTCTAAATACAGATAGCTGCTTTTTAAGTTTGTAGCGAATCTCCCAAAAAGCCCTATAATGATTTTTTCTCTATAATTTTCAATCAGACACTATAAAACGCTAATAGTAGCTGGGCGAGGGCTACACATGTTATATTGAAAAGAAATTTCAAAGACATAAAACAAATCGGTCTCCAATGCACCAACAAAATAAGCTCCTCAAATTAAAAAGAATGTGCACCATAAAATACCAGTGCTCACTTAGATAAAAATAGTGCTCCAAAACCAAAAATAAACATTAACGCAGCCAGAAAGTATAAAAGGTTTTAATTGTGTAAGCTAAATTGAATGCCGATTTAAAATACTTATCACTTAAACATTTTAATTAATTAGAGGAGGAAAACAAAAAAAAAAATGTAGCCTTACGTAATATATGGTAATATATGGACAGCCCTGTAGTATTACAAAATGCATTTTTTCCCATAAAAACCACCGTATGAGATTTAGGGAGGGGTTTAAAGTAAAAATCTTCTGCAATCTTTTTCAGGGTTTTTAAAGTGTTTTGGTTTTTAAAGAGGCGAATACCAACAACTAAAAAATTATCAAAAAACAAACTTATTACTACTAGTAAATCAAAATATTATTTAACAGAGAATGGTTAAGGAACAGAAGCTCAAAAAAAATGTAGTCTTTCTCTATAGTTTGCTGTTTTCCTTAACACTTCTCTTTAATAATCACCACTCCTAGGAAAATCACTAAAAAAATGAATTCACTTTTAATACTAAATTATGTCGATATTACCATTATAATTGAATGTATTAATAAATCATAATTATATTTCGACAATTGCCTCTATCGTCTACGATTTCCATGTAGTCATTTATAAGCATCAATGTTCTGTTCATTCAGAGAACTTTTCAATCCATCTCTTCAACGCCTCCTCATTCAGAGAACTCTTCAATGCATCTCTTCAACGCCTCCTCATTTCCATTGAGAAAGACAATATATAGTAAATACTATTTATATAATGACCCATTATGTATTGAATACCAAAACACTGAATATAATATACTCATCAATTGCCCCCAACTGAACCATCATCATTACGTCCAACAATGGCATCTGATTAAAGTGCGCTTTTAAAACAATTGCGCTAATTTGGTCATTAAAAATTTACAGAGAAGATTAACAATAAGAAACATTAAATTGTATAATATTGATCAATTGTCTGACTTAATATTCCATCCATTTGACTGAATACTCCATCCAAACAATGGCTTCTGATTGAAGTGGTTTCCAATTTGGTAAAACTATTGATAATGCCTGAATTAATATATTACATAAATTTACTTTCTGATTTGATTTAATGATTGTAATTCCTTTGATGTGCCCTCATTTAGGCACAACAATGAGGATCTATATAGCTTGAATTAATTAAATAGGCAAAAAATGGCGATAGCACTTTTGTGTTCGGATAAATGTCAACTATCCGATAAATCATAACTATAACTATTAGGTCGATGAATTATGCTGCAATACAGGCTGCGCCGCCCGCCGTGCGCCGTGCCGCATCGTGCCGGTAATAGTGCAAAATCATCATTCATCATAAAAACCACTATGTAATACATATATAAACACACCACTTTTATAGATTCCCAGTATAAACAATGCGATTAAAGTGCAGCAGCATGAGTCAGCAACGCAGCAGCACCGATCAAGCGCGCGCACACTGACTGTTAATATATCACGTGTAGGCGCAGCCAAAGTACAAGAAATGCACTCAACTGAAAACTGTATTGCACAATGGACGCGCACGCGCGCGCACCCGCAAAACGCATTTACACGCGCACACGGCTGCAGCCAAGTAGGTTAATCAATAGGTTTAATTATATAGGAAACATATTTGAAGAGAGCGAGCAGCAAACAACAACAACAAAAAATGAGCGGCAGTGGGAGTGCAAGAACAATATATGCATTTATTATTATTACTATATCTTAATAATTTATTGGAATGCATAATTTTAAATAATAAAAGTATATGCATATTGAAATTATTCGTCTTGCTATTTAGGTTTTAGGTTGATCGAATAAATAAATAGCCTGTGTGTGTGCATGGGAATTTAATTAGGAATTACATAAACACCGTCGTATGCATAATGTTTCTTGTAATTATGATTACTTGCTTTCTTGCTATAACACATTCAATATTTATGTTAATTTTGTAATTGTCTTTTTTTTCACTTCGCGAGCAAACACACATATTGTATAGGCTTTGCCTGGCGACGATCGTAAATAATCGCTGTTATTAATGGCCACAAAGATCATGATCCCTGGATATCACTTTCTCTGCGCTGTGCGCCACGCAGCGACCGCCTGCCCGCCCGCCCGCCTCCCGCCCGCTGCTGCCGGCCGGCCACATCGAGCCATGCGAGGCAGAGGTATCATAAACAAGAATATTGTTTCCAATTTATACGAGCACCGAAAGACATAACAGACTTTGAAATCGGGTACCACTCGAACCAATACCCTGGACAGCTAAAGCGCATAAATAAACAAAATATACCTCACACAATGGAGATTTTCGTATATATCATATGCTAACATATATGTAGCTATATCTATACATACATATGCGAGTATCACAAATATGTGTACGCAGACATACACAACGTGCTGTTTCTTAATCGGTTACAATCGCTTAAATCAATTTCTCCGGAGAGACGCGCGATGCAACGAGCGCAGACGCAGACGATGCAAATAAATGCATATACGCACTCTCGAAACGCTTGTGCATGTAATGAAATTGCACTTTATCGTACATGTATATATAGACATGCATAATATAGATATAAATAGCAGATACACATATATGTATTATTTGTGGTGCGTAATTTTAAATAATTGCTGTGGAGATCAAACTTGTTCGGTTAAACTTTATGTGCGCGCGCAGTTCGATTTTCAGGAAATGCGCGACAGCAAACAGCAATAAAACGCAACGAATCAATGCTAAACCGGAAGCAAGTATGTATTATATGTATTTTAAATATATATTTATAATATATATTTATATACACTTTTATATTTTATGTGTACTTTATAGTGTACAGTTGATAGTCGTTCAAATTCGTATGGATTTTATTTTTGTGTTTTAATTTTTAATTTTTAGCATCGTAAATATAGGTGTTATATGATAAAAATATTTTTAAATATATAATTATATACATACAGATAAATATAATATAATTTATTTTTTCCTTTTTTTGGTAATTTGAAATGCATTTTTTTTAATGGCACAAACATTTTTTTTTAATTTTGTGCCCTGAGAATAATAAAATGTATCGTTTGATATTTTTTCATACAAGCTACTTTTAAATCGATTCACCCTAGTGTACAATTTATATGTGGCCGTTATATGAGTTTTTACGAATTTTTATTGGGCCGGCCCTCAAATATACTACAACCAAGTTAAAAAAATGTCAAATTATAATTTGATGTTAAACCTTTGACCACAGGGGTTAAAGATTTCTATATAAAATGCAAAGAATTTCACTGACTTTAAAGCTATTATTTAATTATAGGACTAATTTCGGGCTCAGAAAATAAAATTCATGTAATTTAGACTACAAGAATGATGATACAATTTAAGAATAAAATTACTCCCCTTCCCCTAATATTTTGTATGGATATATTGGGTTTAAAAATGGTTAAGGTTAATTTGAAAAAGGTATAAAATGCAAAAATTTGGAGCGGAAACGTTTAAAAGGAAACTGAAAAAGCAATGTACATATTTTTTATGGTGGTCAAATATTCATCCCTTCTTTAAGAGTGTTTTTAATTTGTATGGACAAATTTATATGACAAAAAAATAGCATAAGGAAAAATTTCGAGGTAAAATCTAATGATTTAATTTTTTTTTTAGTCATATTAGGAATTTTCATAAAAAACTCCTAATATGGGGATTGAAATTCTACCATTTTCTACCATTCTACCAAAATTAAATATTTTGGCGTTTTTAGTTTTATTTTAAACGTTTCCAGTGTACATTTATCATTTCAGCTCTTTCGCCAAATGTTAAATGGTAAAAACGTAAATGGTAAAAGTAAATATCTTAGTAATTTGCTCAAAAAACCTTAGGCCAAAACATTTACAAAAATACACACATTTTAGAAAAACTAAGATAGTAGAAAGAATTATAATTTATTTTTAATATAAATAAGTTTATTTTGATTTATATCGACATTTTTATATTGTCAATAAAATGGAAGTGCCTACAATGCTTCACCCTAATTTATAAAATAAATAATATTTTCAAATTATTGTATTTTAATGAATACGAAAAATATCAAATTTGTTAAATCATTTTAAGATATCGTTATTAAACCGTATTTTTATGTCCTAATTAAAAATCAGAAGAAAAAAAATATTTACAATTATTATTACATATTAAACATATTAAAGATACATACAATATACGTTTAAATAAAGAACTATGACTGACCTGATTTTAAAATTCTTTGGATTTGTAAATATTCAGATAATAATAGACCTAAAATAAATCTCTCTTAAAAAAATAAATTAAATTCTACCAAATTAAAATTATGTGCACCCAAAAATAACAGTGCTCACCGAGAAAAAAAATATGATCTATAAAGATAAATGACCAACCAGAAAGTATAATCTGGCCAAATATAGAGCACGTTTTTGATAATTCAGTTGAACAAAAAATATATTTTTGGTGGTGGATATTCAATTATTTGGTGGACAATATTAATATATATGCCATAATATTTAAGCTATTTGGAGTTACCATAATAAATATCAAATAGAATATGGCAGAGTATGTGTAACCCAAAATCTGCTAAAATTCACGTGAAAAAAACTGCATTTCGTTATGATTCTTTGCGCCCAAAAATGTTAAATAGTAATATTTTATCCATCCTTCCTAAACGAATTTTAGAAAAAGGTGGTGTCCAACTACTTTTTGAAAGAGCGGAGATTATATGAATTGAAGGTGAGTTCATTTATAAAAATCATTTGTTGGATTTTTTGTAATTTTCTTTTATAACTTCACTTGGTATATATTATGATCGAGCGATGTATCCTTTCCTATTGAGCCCACTTTCAATTAATTGATTTAGCTGAAACTTATCACATAGACAAGTAAAATAATACAAAAAAATGTAAATAATACTTTTTTTTAAGATTTTTTTTTATATTTAATTTAAATTAATATGTTTAAGGAAGATCGATGAGACTACTAACATTGTGAAAAACATTTTGGAAAAAAAAACATTTTTTTTGATAAAACAGTAAACAATTAAAAAATACAACCTCCAAATAATAATGAAGAATTTAATTAATTTAAGGAACTTTAAAATGTGTATTAAACTCTTAATTTTATTAAAAAATATATAAAAACATAAAATAAATGTTTTTATAGACAAATATGAGCATCATTATATAACACGCCTGGCGCTACCAAAAAGGGATCAGGGATGGTAAAATGTTGTGAATTAAAGTTCTTATTTGAGCAAATTATTTAGGAGGAAAACAAACTTTTCTCGCATGAAAATTAAAGGATGTTTTGGTTCTATTTATCATAGGAAACTACATTCAATCAATCCTATAATAAGTTCTTGAGATATCTTAAAAATTGAAAAAACACTCATCGAAAATGAGGATGGCATGAAGTTGACATCTGCTTTTGTGCCTATCGGCTCATCTGGATAAAAAATAAAGTATTATTGCACTTCGACTTCGACTATCAAGTAGTTAAGAAATTGTAAAATGACCAAAAATTGGATTTAGTAAGAAACTTTTTGATTTAATTTTTGAACAATAAGATCAATTAAATTAGGATCAAAAAATGTATGGAAGCAAATTAAATGGCACCATATTGGTGTTGTGAATTAATCTTATGAAGATTGTGCATTTTCGTCACCGTGTATTTTGTTGTTTTTCAATAATGGGACTAACGTCAGGTAATTGAGATTTTTTCTCACGACAAAAATGAGAATAATGCACAGGCCGAATGTTTTATTCTTAAGAGATTTAACGCCAGAGAAAATTGTGAGAGTAATGCACAAACTGACTGTGACTTATTCCCAATAGACTTAAACGTCACGACTGACTATAAGTTACAGTCAGCCTGTGCATAACTCTTACGGTTTTTCCTGGCGTTAAGTCTCTTGAGAATAAGTCACAGTCGGCCTGTGCATTATTGTCAGAATTGTTTTTTTCTAAAAGGGACGGTGTTTTAAAAAATTGTACCAAAATCGATTTTGAGTTTAGATTAGATTGATATATTGAGTTGTCGTCTATTTTTTTTATAGTAGATATCAATTAGGGTTGTCAAAAACAGTCTAATCGTTAAAAAAAAATCGAAATTAAATAAAAAAAGTTTGCCAAAAAAATGATAAATGTAACATTAAATAAATGATTCGAGAACATGAATGCAAAAATACAAAACAAAAGTAAGGATGTTCGTATACATCGAAATAAAGTTGTGTGAGTTTTTTTTAAAGAAGCTTGTTGTTTCGTGTAAAATACTCTTTTTTGGATTCTTTTTATCTGGGCAAATAATTTGTGAAAATTCTAGCAGTTTTTCTACCAGCAGTTTTTTTGAGAACCTACTACTTTCAAATAAAAAACCACTTAATAACGCATTTCCAATTACATTGTGTTAATGACCTATACCCACAGCAAAAAAACAACATAATTTCTAACAAGCCAATTAAATGCGAATTAACAATGTTGAGGGCTACCGCGAAGCGTGTACCTGCTAAAATACCACTGAAATCGGTTTCTTCTAGTCAAGAGTCATCCATTATGCATTTACTTTATGCGAATCCGTTAAATAATTGAATGTTATTATTTTTTAAGTGATGACAAACACATAAATGTTTAGTGATGCGTGCACAGTCGCAATGACATGGCGTTACATTGTAAATAGTGACGACTTCCGATGGCGACACACCTTTTCGCTACGGACACATGCACAGTGAGCTCCTCCTTATTCGATCGCGAGTATACTGTACAAAAAAAATGATGAAACACCTTGACCTTCAGACTCTGAGAGTATGGTTTATGTAAATTACCAATTGCACAGCAAAATTTCACTGTTCTACATCGAAACAAATGTTTTGTTGTGGTTTGGAATGTGTCAATAGTACACACCAAAAAAAACAATACGATGGAACCGCATTATATTGTCCAATTGTACATATTGTAAGTATATTCATTATACATATTCATAAACGCGAATTTTTCAATACGAAAAAGTACAATCGCAACACGTGCGCGCGTTCCCGCTGTTTTAAGACATTTATGCCGGTTGCCACTTTAATATACTCGTTTGTAGGTAAATTATATATTCGAAAGACACGATATGACTTGAAAGATTACACGCATACGCGACGCGTTAATTGAATTTTGAATTGTACAGCCAGAAGTACAATACAACATAATAAAATAGTATATAGCATAGAATACAGTATGTAAAGGTGATTCACGCAGCTTTGTAAGCACGCGAACGCAATACCTGCATAAAAAGCTCTTCGAAAGTGTGTGTGAAACGGTCGTTAAAGTGCGCAAACGCGAGCTGACATAATTATTTATTATATTTACGTTTCTAGGCACGTTGGTGGCGTGAAATATGATTATTAGCTTGCGTGAGCAATTAGAAGATTGGATTGCTAGATTGTGGTTATAAATTACAGAAAAACTAAGCCCGTTTTGGTTTACGATAAACTTTAGAATTTTAATTTAAATTTCTCTTAGTCCAGTGGATTAATTCGATGAATACATATATTTTTGAAAAGTACTTTAAATCCATCGATCTTAAGATCGTAAGATTCATAAATTTTATTAAATCATTGTTAATTTATTTTGCCAGAGTTCATCTTACATTTATGTGTTCTTGCGTGTCAAAATATATAATTAAATAGAAGAATTAAAATTGTTAATGCATTTCTATTATGTTGCATGGAAATATATTGCAATAACATGTAATAGCAGCAATCATAAATTCCAAGCGCAAAGAAACAACACCCATCCCATTTGCAACCACCCACACACGACAAATAGGCGATGAGTTTTTGTGTGTGGGTCGTGTTTGAGTGTCTGCTGAGACAAAGACTTAAATGCACGAACTCAAAACAAATTAATAACAATGCTTTTTGTTCGTTTTCGTAATTTAAATTCTGTTATTTCTATATAAAAAAGATTTATTATAAACCAATCCCAAATAATTTAATAAGTTCTACCATATGTAATAAAATGTCTAATGTTTTTCATGACCATAGATCTTGTCCGGATAGATAATTTAAAATAAATACGTATTTAAATGATTTGAAATAATGTATATAGGGTACGATCCTCAGTCTCCGACCGGTAACCTTAAAAAAGTTAATTAATTTTATTAATTAATTGATTTTTTATATATATATTATTATGAAGTACCTACTGTAGCTATATAATATATATTGCTATTATTATATTAAAATAGAAAAGTTATAAAATTGTGAGATTAATACATTATACATTTGCCAATTTCAAGCTAATCAAAATTCTGTATATTCAAATAGTGTTGCTTTTATTAAGTGTTGTTACAAAAAACACAACATGTTTAAAGTTTTCCCATATATTATATTAATATATTGCACACAAATTTATAAAATAAATGATCTAAATTCAAAATTATTATGTAATTATCAATATTAAAATCAATTACATTCATTAAAACTCATAACAACCGTAGGGATTTAGAAAATTACTAAACTTATGAAATTATATTTTTTTTTACATTTTTAGGGCAGCACGAAAATTCACCAAAATAAAATTTACCGAAAACAACAGTTGACCGAAGAACAATACACCGAAAACATCAATTCACCGAAAACGACAATTTACTGAAAACGACAATTCACCGAAATCGACAGTTCATCGAAAACGACAGTTCACCGAAAACACAATTCACCGAAAAATACAATTCACCGAAAACGACAGTTCACCGAAAACGACAATTCACCGAAAAGGACAGTTCAAAGGATTATAATTTCTTTTTTAAAAGTAATAATATTAGAATTTAAATTTTACATTATAAAAATTATTAAAAACTCCCAAATTATATTTAAACGTCAAATGACCCCTAATTAGTGATAACCCCCTTTGTCAAGTGCATTTTTAAAATATGGAAATGTATATTATTTGTTTAGTACTATTTTCAGTGAACAGTCGTTTTCAATGAATTGTCGTTTTCAGTGAACTGTCGTTTTCGGTGAATTGTCGTTTTCAGTGAACTGTCGTTTCCGGTGAATTGTCGTTTTCGGTAAACTGTCGTTCTCGGTGAATTGATTTTCAGTGAATTGTCATTTTTGGTGAATTGTCGTCCTTCGGTGAATTGTCGTGGAACCCATTTTTAGTATTTATTAGAGCTTAGAGCAAGATAATTTTTTTAGAGTTTTTTGAAATATATATTTGCCGGAACATTAAAAAAACATGAAAATCGAACGCCATGGCCGGTCATTGGCAAATGATCGGCGACTGGTTGTCTTACTCTATTTAAAAGTGAATCAATTTTCCGAATTGTCCAAGTTAAATAAGTCCAAAGAAATATGTTTGAAATAAAAAAATGTCTATATCCAAAACAGCTGCAATAAAAGTTTTTGCTTTTCCCACAATTTTAATGCTCCAAAATTTGTATAGGTTAATTATTCCAATGTCCATAATTGTGTATATTCAAAATTATCAAAGTTCAAAATTTTTACTTGTCCACAAGTCTATGCCCATAATTTAAATACCATATCTATAAAATTGTCCATGGAAAGATAGGCCCAATCTTCATAATTGTTCATGACCAAAGTTTGCCTTTTGAAAAATAGTCCATATTCAAAATTGCGTTTTACAAAAAATGTCCATCTAAAAATTTTACCCTTCCAAAATATTCCATATAAATTTATTTTCTATCTCTATATGACTATTGACCATGTAGAAAATGGGATCGTCGTAAAAACAGTATATATCAAAATCCCGTATTTTTTATAAATCCAGAATTTATAATTCTTTTTTATTCTTATATTTTTATTTTGTTAAAATTTTGATTATTTTATTCTTTATTTTTGACTTATTTTTATATTTCTTTTTTTTCTGATTGTAGATATTGCAATACGGGATTTTTATATAAAGGAAATTTGAAAAGCGGGATTTCGTACCCTACCTATAAATCTGTTATTGTAAAAAAATTAGACATTTATATATTTTTTTCTTAATCGATTATCATTTTACTATAATTTTAGAGGCGTAAGAAAAGTAACTCTATTTGATTCGATTTTTCTTACAAAAACTACTTAAATAGCAAATATATTTGCACGCCAGTCGGCTTTTTTTGGCCGGAACTCCTCCCGTATCTCACCTTCCTGGCTAGAATTACAGGGTATCGGCATGATGCTTCTCCAAGGATTGTTCCATAACAAACACACAAAAATATACTAAAAGAAACATTTGTCTTACGCTGGACCAAGACCCAGACGTCTTAAGCGTCCTCGACATACTTAATTCGGTTTGGGACTACCAGAGAGCGAACTTGTTGACCTCTCGTATTGGTGGCCCCTCAGCCGCCATATTTAAAATAAAAGTCCTCTCTCTCTCTCTCTTAAATACCTCCATTTCCAATTTTTGTTGTCAGAAAAACCACCTAATTTGTAATTTCAGGAATGGTCCACAAAACCATCCGTGTTTCAAATTATGTGTCGCAATAATTTTGTATTTACCATAAAATTTACCGCATGTCCATAAATGGGAGATTAAAAAGTTCTTATTCCTAATGTTTAGCGGTTATATTATAGCCGTTTGCGATGTGCAAGCACCTGTGATTGAACTAATATGGCCAATTTCAGTTCGAGACCCTTGAAAGTCCAAGATGCAGATGGATTGATAACGTTTCATCTGCTCCAAAACGAAGACTATAGGAACTGGACTGATAGAACTGTGAATCGTTCAAGATAGAGGCTGTGGAAGTTGTGGTAGAGGCTTTGCCCCAACTGGGTTGCAGAGGTACATAAAAGAAGAATAGTACTTCGTATCCAAAATTTGTCCAAAATTGGTCCAAAATTGGTCCAAAATTAGACCAAAATTGGTCAAAAATTTGTCCAAAATTGGTCCAAAATTGGTCCAAAATTGGTCCAAAATTGGTCCAAAATTGGTCCAAAATTGGTCCAAAATTGGTCTAAAATTGGTCCAAAATTGCTCAAAAATTGTGAAAATTAGAAAAATATATTGTCAAAAAAATACATACATCCAAATGGTCCAATTCTTCTTCTGTCCATAGAAAAAATTCTGCATATCAACAAAATTATGTAATTCTACTACTTATGAGATTTTTAGAGGAGATAAATAAATAATAAAAAGCCTAATATGTATTTTTTGAAATGTAAAATTCAAAAACAAAAATAGAGTTTAAAAAAAAACTGAAAAGAAGAATACAAAGTTTTCGATTTCTCATTTAAAAGGTATACTATCCTTTTTGAATAGGAATTCTAAATCATATTTTTTTTCTTTTTAATTATACATGATTTACACATTTTTTTACATTTAATTTAAACATTTAAACATTTTTTTACAATTATTTTTTGTCCATAATCTTTTCTTGGTTAATAAAACTGGGTTTAATTTAAGTATCCGCATGCAGAGTTTTCCAATTTGAAGCTAAAATTTGGATTACTTTAGGGATGATTGTTAATAAAATGCTAAATTAAAAATTAATTAAAAAAGTGCATCTGGTGATTCCAAAAATGCTGCCTAATTTCAATCACCATTTTTGAGTCAGCGGTAATAGTTTCATCTTTAACTAATTAACTTTAACTTATTTTGAATTTTGTAACGGATTTGACTGATTTACATATTAAAATGTTGGAAAAGATGCCAGCTATATCAAAATTGGAAAGAATAAAAAAATATGATTAAAAGGTACCGGAACAGATGTACAGTACTTGTAGACATTTTTATAACCAATTATGTTTGCAAATAAAGCTTTCGTTGATTATGGCCTATCAAACAGATTTGAAAAATAATTCATTCATTCATCTTCTTTAATCTAATGACAGAACCCCTAGAAAGATAGATATTTTTTATTTGGGAGATTGACCGCCAAGATCGGCATGCAGGCCTCGAAAGTTGGGCCCATTATGCCTCTGCCCAGTGATATTGTATTATATAGAGACAAATATCAAAACCTCTAGAATACGTTTGAGGTTTGACATTGGAAAAGATCATATATGAATGAGATTATGAAATAATATTATAATTACAAATGTATACGTAGAAATGGTAAAAAGGGGTGAATTAATCTCAAGAGCTCACGGCGATTGTGCAATATCGTCACCGTGTATTTTGTTGTTGTTTTTTAGTTTTTCAATAATGCATTACTCTCATGATTTTTCCAAAGCGAGTTGTGACTTATCGTCACGATTATTTTCGAGTATAATTTTAAATAGTCCAATTCAGAGATACGCTTTATAAAAACCAGGTTTTCACTTGAAATTCCGGGGCGTTATAATAAGCCTATATCCCTGCATCTAAGCAGATTAATGTGAATCATGATAAATCTTAAAAAAACAATATTATTAATTAAACCATATACTCAATTAACCGTGATCTTGAACTCTCTGCACAAGCGATTAAATTAAGGTCAAGCTTTGTAATTAAGTCTGTCATCATCCCTCCTTTCTGGTTCATATGTAAGAAACAAAATTGCAACAGATTAAAGATGAAGTGCGCATATGCTTTTAATTTGCAGTTCGCCATAGTCTACGTTAATTCCATGCCCATTTGTCACGACTAACACACTCTATATTATATATATAGTAACTTTTATAGACAACATATTATATGTATATGTACTCGCATTTATGTACCTTATATGTAGGATATTATGTTAAACCGAAAGACCAAGGTTAAATTGCACTGAGTGAGTGTGTGAGACATATGAGTCTATTATACCTGCTATTACCTATTGTCGCCTATTGGATATTTTGAGAGGAGAAAAAAACGATTGACTACGGCGTGGCGTTAGAATATAACGCGATTATTATTCTTATTTAGTCTCGGTATGTGAGTGTGTGTGTGTGCTAGCAAGAAATAGATATATCTAATCAGGAAATATTTAAGTTTTATTAATTGCCCGGTACTGAGACTGGGATTGGCGACTATAGAGACACACATAGAACACACACGCTCGACTGTCAATTCGAATCAGGTTAATTGAGTTGGAATATTTATTCATGCAATATATGGGTAGGTGAATATGGTTTTGTTGTAAGAAAAAGTGACGTGCTCTATTTTATGGTGTAGCTTATAAAACATCACTTTGCATAGCCATATTCGATGGTGTCTTTAATAAAGTATTAACTAGTGTATTTTGTCGAGGGTTTCATCGCATCGTCCTTGTGATGGACATATTGGGAACGGTGCGCACGATCGCCAATCTCTGTGTCTGTATACTCGTATGTATATATATAAATTATATGCTGTCCCATTTAATATATGCAGCGCTAACTAGACAATGCCGCCGCGCTGCGCAGCGCCGCAGCCACTGTCACCGAGCACTTTTGAAGCTGTGTGAAGATTGTTTTAATATTGTATTTTAAATACACACACATTTATGTCTATTATAAAATACAATTGTAGAGTTTGACGAATTCTCGGTCGCATATATAATATTGTATATATAATTAAATAAGAAAACAACAACTGACACAAGAAAACGTCTGAGAAAATTATATATATATTATTCAGAAGTCAGAACACAATCGTGTTCCACAAATTAAGTTCAATGTTATGGTTTTTTTTTTCGGTTTACACCTGCACTTGCATTGTTTTACGGACAACGATCACACTTATAAACATGTGTTTAATGTCTTGTTTAAGTTTAGTGTTTTACATAGATTAATAGTGTGGGGTATGGTGGAAAATCGTATACAATGCAAGTACACGTTTTTGTATGTACAAATTTCATAATTGTTCAATTATCAACGCATGTTTTTGCTTGATTATTTTTAAAAAAATATTGCAGCCAAATAAAAAATAACACTGTTTTTTTTTTTGTAGGATGTTTAATAACATTAAAGTTTTATTTAAAAAAAGCTTTTTTAAAATTAAGTTTTAATTTTTAAAGGCCATTATAAAAAAAGAAACATTAAAATGTTATTGTAGTTTATTTTTTGAAAAGAAAAATACTCTTTTGTTTTTTTACAGAATGTTTAATAAGACAATCAGCTGTATTCTCATTCAAAAGATTTCAAATATTTTAAGTAAAATATTTTCGGAAATGTCACTTTAGACCTTTTTA
>JAAAKO020022456.1:0-14779 GCA_010015015.2 Bolitophila cinerea | reverse complement strand
GCGAAAAGAACGAGAAACGAAATGTCACAGCGGTCAGTTTTAGCAGTAGGCATCTCAGCGCATATAGCATTTTGTTGACCAAGTATTAGCCAAACAGCATTTGCAGCGCTTTTGCTGGTCATTTGACGACAAGCAAAACTTTGTAAAGCATATCGCGCGGCAACAAAATTCAAAAAAACATTTGCAGGCCATTTTAAAACAACCAAAACGTAAAACAACCACTAAAGACGATTTGCAGGTCAAATGTCTTCAAAAGACCAATTAAACCAACTGCATCTACAAATGACCTTTTTTAGGTTCTTTTCCAGGGTTTATTTCTAAAATAAATCGATGCAACTGACCTACCTTGTAGACAATTTGTGAAATAATACCCTGCAAAAACAGTCCAAAACTGGGTTGCAAATGACCTGAAGAAGGCTTTCTAAAGGTATTTTCCATTTGAATTGCAAATGACCATACTTGGTTATTAGTGTAATAACTTGTTCTGCCACATCATTGACAAATTTTTATTATGTTGTTGTCGCTTGAATATTTGCATTGTTATCAGTCCATGTGTCAACTCACGTTTCTAAAAATATTGTGGGAAGTGACAATAACTTTAAAAAAAATCATTGTATTTGATGATACAAATTCTTTTAACCGAGCTATTGGTATATTATCATATTTTAAATTAATTCTTTTTTAAAGGTTTTGTTTGCCGGGTCTTCGAATTGCTTGAACGATTGCAGATTTTTCGTCTAAAGACACGAAAAAATCGAAAAATACAAAAACAACCATTTCCTCTCTTCGAAGATGTCTGAAACTTTTTTAGACAAGCAATATGAAATATGAAAAATTTGAAGCATAAGATTAAACGGGCCATCTCCATCTAATAGCTCGATGTAAATCGGCTGGTTTTCGAAAACCAATTTCTTCTGATAGAACTCCTCCGAAAAAAACAATTTCAAATACTTTTTTGATTAATTTCAGCCCAATACGAATTAAATTTTGAAAATATTTTAAAGCCAATTGAAGCTCCAAAATACAACAAAAAAACACTGTTCAAAACAATTATAAAATGTGGTGGCGGCAAGCTATTGCTAAAACTTACTTTTTCATCGCTTCTTTTAAAAGAACTCAGGTACTATGATGTCCAAAGGATTGCTGCTTTTGTATCAAATGACATAGAACAAATCGATTCAACAAAGTTCTACTCTCTTAGGAAAGATATTATAGCTTCTGCGATGGATTTTTCAGTATCATTTCTCAATTTAGGAACACCCAATAACCGCTCGGATTTTTTTGAACTACTTACATACATCTTGTTAAAGCTTTCCATCCAAGTGAACTGTGAGTTTCTACATAATGTAAGATTGTTTATGTCCACACCTGCAATGGAAGTATGCAAGTGCGAACACATGAGGAGCATTCCGATTTGGCCAACAATATAATGGCGGTACCCAATACGAAGACAACAATAGATGAATTATGGAGCGAAATCGGAAATAAATTGAATTCCATGGGCCCACCACAACGTTCCTCGGACGGATTGAAAAAGGTAATTTACTTATATTTCTAAATTGTTTTTTTTTTTAATATAATTCAAATTATCAAATTTGTATAATAGATTTGGAGCGACTGCAAATCCAAAGTGCGGATCAAGGAGAGGTAGAGGATTGAGGAACGCAATTAAACTGGTGGAAGTACTTCCAATGCGAAAGTTCTATCTACACAGGATGAACGTGTCATGAACATTACACATTTAAATGTTTCTGTGGAGGGTGTTTGTAGGTCTAAAGATGTTGGTCATACCCCAATAAATCTCGCAATAGATTCACCAGAGTCGCAATTTCTAGACTTTGATATTAAGATACTTAGTGATGAGGCAAACAATATAAACCAAGAAAATGTCACCCCGGTTCAGCAGCGCAAATGGAAAAGACAAATGACTCACAAGGAGCAAATAATGGAATGCATTCAAAACCAATCCGAACTAATGAATTCCATGCTTTTTACAGTTAAAAACAAATAGGACATTGGAAGAGCGCCGACTAGAGATTTCGTTTTGTCATAAAGCCAAAGTTACTATTTCAGGTCCAAGATACCGTAAATGACTTTTAAATTTGTATACCGCTACATCAGATATTGTTTCGTTGATGTCGCTGTACTCTATTATGTCTTTATAAAACTTAAAGTCGTTTACTGGTGCATCGCTTGGCATATGGCATGTTATCCATGCTTTAACATATATTAGAGAAGAAAATATGCAACAATTTCATATATTTTCCTTTTTTGTAAGATTAAATTACTTACGAAACAAATACATCTTAAACAGTAAATAGCCTTAGCCATCCATCTCGCCATGTGATATGTGTCAGGTTTTTTTAGAGTAAAATCTTTTTCATGGGATGAAGTACATTTTTGTTATTTTTTTCTAGAAGGCGACATGCTCCTTTTCCATGTCCCGTATTTGAAGCCGTTGAATCGAAACTCATTCCGACGATATTTTCAGTAACATTTCAGACGTTTAGAAGTTGGTATGTAGCAGACGCCTGTTATTTACCTTCTCCCGATTTCAACTTTGCAATACCAAGAATATTCTCAATTTCATGTCCCGTAACGCTATACCAACATCGAGTGTCGTGCACTTTATATTATTCACTACATATCATTTTACAATCCTAGCATTTTTTTCTACTTCTAATCCTGGTTGGGTATCGTCTTTCCACAATTACTACAATTACCTTTATTGTATTTAAAAAAAATATATTTTAAATTATATTATTGATTATATACAGGCGCACTACATGCTCCTTAGATCAGTTTAAGTTTAAAATTGTATATAGTGCTATTTTTACAAAAAACATACAAATAACAATAACGTTAAAAAATAAAACGAAAAGTATGCAACTTATATTTTAAATTCGTAATTATTAAATAACTTATGTAATTCATATGTAAAAAAATACAAATACAAATACAATAAAAATTATAGCATTATTAAGCATTTAGGAATTATGGTGTTGCTTTATTTCTAGAACTGGGAGAATATCAAAATTTTTATATAGGCTTTTTAGCAATGTCGCAGAGCTTTTGTAAACACATAAGGCTTATCTCCCAAAGTACTTTACTGGATCTATACAGCTGTGATATCCTAGGTTGGTTCGACTCGATATTTTTTGATTAATAATAAAATTTATTTTATTTTAGTTTAAAAAATAAATTTATTGTATTTTGATTATTCTTCACATAAGTAGCGTTTTCGCTTACTTTCTAGAAGTATAATCTACTGAATAATAACCCGCCTTGATGTACACCTCGAACTGGTAGAAGATCTTTTAACGGCAGAATTTATCGAGGCATTCTTGCATTTCACTAGTTTGCGCGGAAATTGTACCTCGGCTCTGTAAAGTGTCAATGGCAAAAACTTCGTGGGCAATGAAAAAGATTTGGCGATGATGCTGCGCAGTTGGAAGAGTGTATACATCGAAGGCGTTTTGCTAAAACACTGCTTTGAGTTTCGATTCATTACGCCACACCAAGGTGGCTTGTAGGAGGCGGCCGTCAAATCTATTAAACATCATTTGCGCAGAGTGATTGGACCGTACACATTACCGAGCAGCGCATTTCAAACAATATTGGCACAGATTAGCGCTATCATGATCCAAGAGAATCTAAGTTTTCTGAAACGAGCGCATAAACTGCGCGAACATACAAGACGATCTAGACAACAAACAGAAATTTTTACACCATATTTGAAAAATGAGCAAATTCATATGAAGGCATGGCAAAACTATCTGCATAAATACCAGCAGCGGCCAAAATGGAACAAAGCGTAAGTGGATTTAAAGGTTGGTGACCTGGTTGTAATGTGCGAGGAAAACACGCCGCCTACATTATGGAAAATTGCTCGAATAATTTATGGCCGTACGTCGTACGAACACATATGAGCGCCCGGTGCAGAAATCCTGTAGACTTTGAAGTGGAGAGATTAAGAGGGAGTGTATTTAGACAGACGCAATAACTAACGCTAACACTGATAAAACACTCAAGCGGACACGCCTCGCTTCGCTGGAGCACGTACAGTGAGCAATGCAAATGCAAAACGGTCTGCGTCGATTGGTGCCGAGAAATGATCAAAAAATTCGACGATGGTGCTTCCAAAAGTGTCTATATCATCGTTACAGGTGATGAATCATGGATTTATTCATATGAACCCGAAAAAAAACAATCGACAGTTTGGGAGTTCCAAGATGAACAATATCCAACAAAAGATGTAAAAACGGACTTTATTTCGATTTAAAAAAATACAATCCATTCAATGCCTTGTAAACAACATTTAATAAATTACATTGAAAATAAAAATAATGGAGAATCTTCCACTAAGTTGTGCTGCTATTTTCAAGTCAATCACTCTGTTTCTGTTGGCGACATAAAATATTCCGCATATTTATTTCAGATATTTTTAGCTTCATTTGCAATGTAATGTGGCAGTTGCGTGCTGCCTCATTGGCACTTTCATCAGGAATCGTTACTCCTTTTTATTGGTTTATCGATCAGCGTTGGGATTTTCATTAGTAAATAATTGTGCCATATACATGATGCCATTTCTTGTTAGCTGTACAACATCTGCAAAATGCGATCATAAAAAACAACTTTCTAACCAAACAAAAAAAGTTGAGGTACTGGATATTTGTAATTAAATTATATAAAAATGGCTATTCAGTAAAAATAATTTGGATCATATGCAAACAAATGATTTGCCATCCTGTAAAAAAAAATCATACCAAACAAGAAAAGTTGAGGTGGGCATTTCATATTTTTTATATTGGCTATCAGAAAAAAAAAGAATTAATTTCTACAGATTTTTATTATTTTTGTAATTTTTGCTTGCATTAAATCTGAAAAAAATGGCCTGTGTGACCGTTGTCCACGCAATAGGCAATCATTTCAATATTTTTTCGGCATACAATTCGTGTGACATGGTCGCAATCACGTTTGCGCAATAAGAATCATACCCTTGATCGGCAATACTGACGCAAGTTAAAATCGCTAAGAAATTGCTCGATTACGCAGGCCGTATGCAAGGAAAAATTGCCAAGTGAAATGTAGGCAATCCACACGCAAGCCAAAATTGCGTGATGCCGCAAGTCGTGGGACTGTAGCTTTATAATTCCAATTAAAAGTCCATATATACGTACCCTTGGTTGGATACTAAAAAAATCGTATAATTAAAAACAAAAAGTATAAGGTTGAAATTTTCTTTTTTAAGTTGTTTTACAATTTTAAACCCCCTCCCAACTCTTGGTAGGTGAGATAATGCAGATAGTCTTGATTTTAAAAATATTTTAAAATATACGGTTTTTGCATTTTTACGACAATAAACAACAACTTTGCCGATTTTTTAAAAAGAAAAAGAAAAATTCTTTAAAATAAAAATTATTTCGAGAAAAAGGAAAATACTTTCGGATTTTGAAGATGTGCCGACATATTTCTATTTTACCCCAAAATATTTATTTAAAAACAATATAATCTTAAACATGTTTTTTTATGATTGCATCACTGTGCGCAGCGTGCGCTTTATATCGATTGCTTTTCTATTTATGGGTCCTGACCTTTTATCGATACAAAAACATGTAGACTCACTAATACACTGTCACACACTGTCACACGCTGTCACACATATACACATACAATTTAGACACCATATGTTATTCTCCTATTTAAACGACATTCTTCTATCAACAACCATATTATATACAATAAAATTGTGCTATTCCACGTGATCTAACATTTTCATCGCTTGCGCGCCTTTGTTTTTTAATCAGAGAATTATTTATAAAAAAAAAAATCATTATTATTATACAATATGTTTATATATATATATATATATATTCTCATCGAGATTGTATATACTTGCAAATGATATCAATGGTGTAATTGGAGGTGTACGCCACTTCATTGAAAGGCAATTGCGTTTGCAGTTGGTCATAATTTATTTTAATTGCACGCAATAATTTATATATGCAGTGTGGACATCGCATTTAATTGTATTTCAATTATATTTAACACTTTTATTGCAGAATGTTTCCTGGAAATGTACTTTAATTTAATATTAGAGAATATATTTTTATATTTTTTTTTTAATTATTTTTTTTTAATTTTTTTGGGCTTCAAAATCATGGTTGTTTTAATATTTGATTGCAATCAAAATAATACGATTGTCAATTTGTATAGAAAATGGTCTGCTCTGTAGTCAGCGTTTCCGCACACCGAATTCATTGAGCGCATGGGTTCACACGACTGGCCAAAACAAGCTTATCCGGTGTGCGGAAACACACACTGCGGTCCAATGTCCCACACAGAGATTAGAGGTCAAGAAATATGTCAGAAAATTCGAGTACTAGGCCGACCAATATATATTTTTTAAATATATTAATGTAAATAAATAAATCGATCTTTTTAATAAAATATTGTGGCCAAAGTGTGTATTTTTTGTTATCATAAACATTTTTTTGGTATCGTAAATATTATTTTTTGCCGTGATTACATTTTTTTTACTCATATTTTTTTTAGAATTATTATCACAAAAATAAAATTGTTACCATAAAAAATTTATTGTACAAAACATAAATTACTGTCAAAAAACATATATTTTGTTCATGCAAATACAAGGAAAATGCACATTTCTTTAGGCAATTCTTTCGATTTACCTTGTCCGCACTTTTGAATTTATTTGGGTACCCATGTTTGGGCAAAAATGATTTTTTGTGACATTTATTATTTATTTTGGGTACATTTTTGTGTGACAATATTTTTAAATTTAAATTTAATATTTTTGGACACACTTTATTGATAGCCAAAAAAATCATCGAAATAATATTAAATAAAATACTTGTTCACTCTAATTTCTAAAAAACTATTTTTTTTTGCCACAGGAAATACTTTAAGTTTGTATTCCAATAATCCATTTAAAATGTAGAACAACAGATTCTTATCGAAGTATATTACTGGATGCGTTGTGTAATAAAAACCACAAGCGATAACAAGAATGTTGAACTATGTCTGACTATTTAAAATATTCATCGGCTAAATGGTGTCGGTATGATAAGTTGAAGACATTTTCTACAAAATATTTTGATTATGACATGAGATTGTTAAATAAACCATAAATAAAAGACTACGAAAATGTTACCCCGAATTACTGTATATTCGCCAATCTATATGAATCTATGAATGTTTATAGAATATTGAGTTTGCCCGTTTGGACCGGTTTTCCACTCTAATCAATAGAAATACTCTATGCAAAAATAAAAAAAATCAAAGAAAATATTTACGAAAAGTAACGTTAAATTAGGGTTTAAGCAAATCAGCATCTATAAGGGTTGTTTCAATATTCAAATTCACATGTCATTATGTTAGAATTAAGATCCAAAAAAAAAATCTTATTTTTATTAATTTTTTATTTTTTTTAAAGAGTGGCTTCAATTTTTAAAATATATATTATAAAAACTAAATTAGGAAAACGCTTCTCATACATGGATACATAAAACAAATAACTAATTCGCGTACCATACAAAGTTTTACCATCACAGACGATTTAAGGCCTTTTTTATTTTTATTGAACACCCCTAAACTAGTCTTTTCCCGTTTTTTTTAACCTAACATAGAACTAATTCGCCAACCATACGAATGCTGGATCGATAGAACTAAATCAGCCCTAAATAATTGCCATACAAAGTTTTTCGATCCGATACATTTTAAATAATTTTTATTTTAATTGGACACCAGTAAATAAGGGTTTCCAGTTTTCTCGATACCTAACATATGTTATAACTAATTCGCAGACCATGCGGGATTGATAGAACTAAATCAGCCTAAATAATTGCAATACAAAGTTTTTCGATCCGATACATTTTAAAGAATTATTAATTTTTTTAATTTATTTTAATTAAACACCCCTAAATAAGGGTTTTCCCGTTTTCTCGATACCTAACATTGAACTAATTCGTGGACCAAGCAGGATCGATAGAACTAAATCAGCTCTGCATTATTCCTGTATATGGTATCTCGATCCGTTTAAATTTGGGAGAGGCTGCTGTCACCTTGCCCTCCCCATACATTAGGCCAATTTACAAAAAAACTATAACATAGATAGATAGAATTAAATCAGCCTTAAATAATTTAAAAAATAAGACCAGCCTAAATTGAGGGGGGAGAAGGGGGAGGGCATGTGTGACGCACCTGTATTTTTTTTAGATCAGCCATAAATTCGGAAAGCCAAGTGGATTGACATTTTGCTGACATTTGATAGACATTTAAATGGTAACAGTGGGCATAACTTGGCCATTTGAATTATAATGTTTATGAGGTGGCCATTTAGTGGTCATAAAGAACCAAAATGTGGCCACTCTTTTGCGGGTTGGCCATTTGACAGTTTATATATTGTGAGAAAAACTTTTTTTTTTTAATGCTGCAATTTCACGTAGTGGCCATTAATTTTAATAACCACTTAGCAACTATGCAGAAATCCGGCATAATGAACATTTTAATTGATGGAATAGGCGTAGAGTATTTGTATTCTTTTTGGGCAAATAATTATGAATTTTTGGTCAAATATATTTTCTGGGTCACATTTTTTTTTTATGTGACATATTTCTTTTGTGAAATTTTGGAAACACTTTAAAACTTGACCATCAAATCAAGTGGTTCAGCAATCAAGTAATCGAGTCATAAATGCACGGAGTACATATTTTTATAGATCTCTTGAAATTGTATAAAATTGCCTAACCATCAGATTTATATTTTTCCTCTTCAGACAACCCTTATAGACCAAATTTACCGAAATATTGACTTAACTTTGACATTCTTTCATCTCCCATTTGGATTCTAGGATTTAAGTAATATTGATTCAATTTTTATCATGAAGTAGAATTCTTAAAGAAAATTTCTCCGTAATTCCCTTTTATTATGTACTTTTTTTTAAATAAAGACAGATTAAAAAAAACAGTATGATTTAAGCTTACAAATAAGAATACCTTTTTTATCGAATGTACTACGATTGGCCGAACGTATCATTTGGCCAATCGTAATTCGACCAATCGATTTTTTTGCCAATCAAGAGACACCAGTTTTTAGCTTTTATATTAAAGATGATATTGTTAGCCATAGTTTAATGCTTTCAAAATGAGTGTATGTTAAATGATGTTCTTTAAAATGTTCGAAGTATTAAATTAAATTATCAGATCACCTTTTGGAATGTAAAATCGCCAAAACCAATTAAATTAGTTAGTGCAAAAAAAGATGTTTTTTATAAAAACTGTTTTCTGGGTTAATGTTAAAATAATGAGTTTCATTAATGAATTATGTGATTTAAAAAATGGATTCAATTTTTTTATTAATTTTTATCAGTATTGCGTTTTTATCGCTTCTACCGAAACTTTTTTTTGATTATCTAAGGTCTAATTTAATTCTCTGGAAACTATATCTTTAAAAATATTTTTTTCATTGAAATATGTGTTTTAAAAAATCAAGTCAAATTTTTAATTATTTTTCTCAATATTGCATTTTTTTATTTTACCAAAACTATTTTTTTATTACCTAAGGCCTAATTTAATACTCTGGAATTGTTATCCCTTTTAAAGCTGATTTGAGTGCCATATGGCGTAACTTTTAAGGCGGCTCGGGTCTTTGTTGATTTGGATCTACATATCGATATCTAGCTGTGTCATCATCATAAACAGTTACATAAACAGCACTCAGATAATATAATTTAAAATAAAGCGATACTCCAATAATGAACATAAAAACAATCTATTTTTAAATTTCAATTATATATATAATAAAACAATATCACTTCAAATTTCTGCCAGCCCACGTCACGCATAAAACAATGCTTGATTATCTCACCTGGTATCACCTTATTATTGCATGTACACACATTTATATAAAGTCGCTCCATCCGTGTTTCAAGGTTCGATGAGTGATCGAAGATAACACTTAAATTATAATCCATTAACACACGTGTAAAATTAACTTTTACTGATAACGCACTACAATTTCCCTTTCAGCTCTCCACCTTTCCTGTTCTCCAGCAATTCGGACTGTTGTTCCGCGATCGACTGACCGTGTTGGGCATGTCCAGTTCGCAGATTACCACCATCATAAATCTGAACTCCTGCCTGACGTCATGTGTGGGTGCGTGATCGACGCGCATGGTAATCATGCACTCTGTATACCTATATTATTATGATTATCAGTTCAATGTTTGATAATAAACAAATTTAATTTTATTATTTCCTGTAATTTTGCATTGTAGGCTTGTTAAACGGACCAATGTTCCGACGCTTCACCTATCGCCAGGTAGGGCTGTTCGGAGCGTTGCTGGTCACCATTGGATTGCTATTGACCTCAGTCGCAGGATCATTTTTAACCTTTGTGCTTACGTTTTCGGTTTTATACGGTACGACTGTTACAGCATATAAAATATTTAATTTTTGTAATTTATTTGTTTGTGTCCATCCAGGTGCTGGATCCGGTATCAATGCATCGGCCAATTCACTCGCCTTGAATACGTACTTCAAAGAGAAACGTCGCTTAGCCACGGGTTTATCGTGGACTGCCACTGCCCTGGGTCCCATAGTATTTCCGCACATCATTGCTTACCTGTTACCACTGTACGGTGTTCAGGGAACGTTATTGATCTTCTGTGCCATTGCCATGAATGCTATTGCAATGGCCATGATCTTCCAGCCGGTGCTGTGGCACGTAAAAAAAACTACACCCGCAGATGCTGAAGTACATCCTCTGACCATCGATTACCAGTGCCAATACTGCAGGTTAGCCAACAAGAAAAACCAAAGTCTCTTTTCCAGTCAGTATCTGTACTCTTCTGATAATTATGGAACGACGGGTTACGAGATTATCGATCCGGGCACACCGATGATGGCACACGCCAACGACGGTTGGTACTCGTCCACATCGGCAAAGCGCTCATTGTACGGATCGCGGATGTCACTTGTGTCTGGTTTCAATTCAAAGTTCAACTCTCGACTTCCGTCCAGCGCAAATCTAGAAATCTCAAATCTTCCGTCCTACGTGAATCTGTGCCAATTGTTAAGTCACAATAACATGCGACGCGTTGACAGTGATGTGGACACCACCAATAGAATGGGACTCGACTTTAGTTTGCCCAGTCAGGGATTCATTCGATCGAATGGAAATTCATTCGTTAATCTGGGTTCACTGAAGAAAGAGAGCAAACGAGAGAAGCGCAAAATATCCAGTCATATTAAGATTGAAGAGGTGCCAACTGAAGATTGTCCCAGTTTGAAGGCACCGCAGGATATAAGCAATACTACGAATCTGTTGTACAGATCAGACTCGACGGCAAATACCGATGGTGTGGTCAGAGGTGATCCGGGCAATAGAACAAAGATTGTGATCAAAGAACCGTCACCGGATATTCAATTACGGGTGGGCCAACCGAAACGACTACCCGAACGACATCTGAGCAACGAGAGCGGTAATGACACAAAGTACATGCTGGACAATCACAGTGCGCTCTCATTGCGAAGCCCCTTAACACCGTACCGTAAGCTGTCCAGTAATACGTTTAACACGGAGAAAGAAGTGCTGAAGGGAGCTTCGAAGAAACTGGCTGAGTTTGCGATCACCGATGATTGTGGTACCGGACGCAAGGAGAAAGATTGTTTTTGCACGTGCGACGATGAACGCTTGGCCAAGCAGGCCGAACAGGAGTTGCTCAAGTATCTGGAGGAGACTCAAGCATCGGAGGAAGCGGATAGAAAGTACACGCTGTGGGAGAAGATTAGGATTTTCTTCGACTTGGATTTGTTGCGTGATTTGACGTATGTTAATCTTATGGTTGGCCTGACGATTGCAACGTTTGCTGAGCTCAACTACTCGATTCTGACGCCGTTTGTGCTGGCTGATTATGGATTCTCGAAGCCACAGATTGCAATGGTTATGTCGTTGCTGGGCGCTATGGATATTTCGGTGCGTTTCTTTGTGCCGTTTATTGCGGGTCGCATTGGCTGGGAGAACAAGACGTTCTTTTTGTTTGGGGTGATCGGTATGGCATTGGGAAGGATTTGTAAGTGTTTTAGATTTGTGTCAATGGAATTTATTTCATTTTATTTTTATTTTATTTAGCCATTGCTCATTTCAAGTCGTACGAAGCGGTGATGGTGGCATCCTGTTGGATTGGTCTGAACAAGGGTCTGCGTACGGTATTCATGGCACTGGTTATACCGAGCTATGTTCCGCTGCACCGACTGCCCGCAGCATCTGGTTTACAGTTGTTATTCGCTGGTATTTTCTATTTTGTGATGGGACCAGTGATAGGTACTTTTGGATTCTGTAGAATTTTATTGAATGAAACTGAAAATAGGATTCTGATATTTCTCTAGGATGGATCCGCGATGCAACGGACTACACGGTGACCCTGCACTGCCTGAACGTGGCAACCTTTCTGACGGCCATCTGCTGGGGTGCCGAGAAACTGTACGACATGCGCCGTGAGAGATTGAGACGAAAGGCCGAACACTGTGATAACGCCGACGCGGACAAGGATCCGCAATAATTATATATATATATATATACACTAATTTAATTATATTTATTTATAAGATTTGAATATTAATCTAGCTTAATTAACTACACAGAACGAAACAAATTGAACTTATTTTTTTATGTATTTTTATATATGCATTTTATTAAACTAATGAGCTTTTGTGCAAGTGTAGAGTTTTACGATAGGTTTCGTCACTGATGGTGAAATGCATTTGAAGGGTTTATATCGTATGAAAGCTTCGGTACGATTACGTTCGAAATTTGGTGAGCTTTAAAGCTTGCAGAGTAACGAAATTGTAAGCTTTTACATTTTTAGAATGTCAATTGTTGTTTTTTTTTCAATTAATTATTACTTACCATTCCTTACAATTTAATTAAATAATTTTTTTAAATTCAATAATGAAATTGTTTTTAAAAATTAATAATCAAAATTCTTTTCTTTTTTTTAATCACTTATGATATTACAATAAAAAAAATCCTATTATGTTTTTTATTTAATTTTCAAATGACCAACATACACATTTATATACATACAAATTTAAATATCCCGAAACAATTAAATATTATTGTGTTGCCAAATGCTAGAAAACAATTCGTAAAATGCTTGAATTACAAAACCCAATTTTTGTACGTGCGTATTTGTATTTGGGTACCTTTTTGATTTATATTGGTGATATTTTAGTATTTTTTTTTGGGGTCAATTTAAGTATTTTTGGGCACTTTTTATTGTTAGTTTTTTTTTTATTGTGTTGGGATTTTTTTAAATTTTTAGTCTGAAGTAGATAGTAATAAGGGTTGGGTACAAAATCTTGCAAAAAAAATATGTTGTATCCAAAAACCCGCAAAAAAACAAAAAAAAGTGGCGCACTACGCTCATTTTAAATAAAGCTATATACGATGTGGCAGTCACCTCACAACCAGTGCTGCCGAAGTGCAAATTTTAAAGGGAGTACAGTCTGGTCAAAGTAGGAATACCCTTAACCAAAACGGAGTACACATATTTGATAAATTTTTGGTATAAATATAAAAAAAATCTTGGGTAAAAGAAAAAAAACTGAAAAACTGTTTAAATTGCCTTTAAATTTGACGTTGATTAGTAGGGCTACCAAAAAGAAGCTCTAGCTTCTAACTGTTTGGCAATAGTATCATCAGATGAGTAAGGCAGAAATACGTTTCATACAAATACAATCAATTTGAGACCTACTTGTAAGGGCTATTTTAGGCTTATTTTAATATAAATGCTTATTTAGACTTATTTTGCATACTTTAGCTTATTTAAGTACAAATGTTAATTTTTAGTGCATAATTATTATTTTTTTTATCGAAAAACAAGGAGAAACAAGGTTTCAAAAAAGGTTTCGGCACACAAGACTGCATCTCTATTTTGGCAACTGACATCGCGCACGTTTACGCTAAACATAATATATGTCTAGCCGTATTCATGGACGTTTCTGCCGCATACGACAACGTGCAGATTGACATTCTCTGTGACAAACTGGTCTCTATCCAATGTTCGGCCAATGTAGTGAAAATAATCAATTTACTATTTTCCAAAAGACAATTGTTTTTCTACTTTGACGGTCACCACACAGAAACCCGCACAGGATACAAAGGACTTGCACAAGGTTCAACGTTGTCGCCACTACTCTTCAACATATACACCTTGGATATCGGCAAAAATATACCATTTACCACCAAGATCTTGCAATATGCCGACGACATCGTCGTATATTCGTCTGGCAGTGACTGTTTATTAACCCAGCGCATTGTGCAGTCGGCTATCGGATCCCTAAACCTGCAATATGAATCAATTGGACTAGCCATATCTCCATCCAAGTCAGAGTTTATGGTGTTTAGCCGCAAATACAAGCTGCCGCCATTCCAAATCTTGCTGGACAACATACCTCTTAACCGATCATACAGCTTCAAATACTTAGGTGTTATTTTTGACCCAAAGTGTTCATGGAAAAACCACGTGAACTACGTCAGCAAGAAGTGCATAAAAAGAATCAACTTTATGAGAACAATAAGTGGATCCAGTTGGGGTGCACATCCTGATGCTCTTCTCCTACTGTACAAGATGACCATTCGTTCTGTGCTTGAGTATGGCTCAAGTGCATTTTTACATCTCGCTAGCACACACCGCACTCAGCTACAACGAATCCAATGGAGAGCGCTCAGAGTGAGTCTTGGACTTATGAGCTCT
>JAAAKO020022445.1:0-14781 GCA_010015015.2 Bolitophila cinerea | reverse complement strand
TGAATGATCAATTTATATATATATATATATATTGTTGCCGCACTTGAGGAAACGTTTATTGAAAATCGTGCAATGATTGTATCTTTTGAAGTCATTAATTTTTATTATTTGTTATGATATGCATATTACAAGTATATTTATATAAATATATATACGATTTTGTTGTGTAACACCAAACTTGGATATGGGAACACTGTGTTAGTTTTGCGCAATTAAATATTTACGATTTGCGAGGAAGTTTTAGAGGTCGACCGTTTGGATTTTGTGTCGTGTATACTCTTAAAAAGTTATTGTTTTCAAATTGAAAGTACCTGTCTGCATCATCTTTATATTTTATGTGTAATAGTTACGGTTTAATAATATTGTCCGTTTAGAACTTTAAAATATTGGATATCTACATTTATACACGGTCAGATTATTTTGAAGAGTGGACTAGCAGCAACAAGGTATTAAAGAAATAAAAACACTAAGAAGTCACCTTAAGAAAATGCAAAAAAAAAAGAAATATATGGGATTTTTATTTTTATCATAGAATGGAAAGGAGTTAAAGCTTGAGTATTGGTTTAAAGTAAAGTTTTGAAATGTGTTGTATTCTCTAAAGTTTGCTCTTTTATTATCTTATTCTTTTAAACATTACAATTTTTTTAAAAAACTTTAAACCCCTCCTCGCCGTTGACCTTAGAACAGTGTATGCATAAACGGTTCTATGGTTAAAAAGGGTTTTATCAGGAAAAAATGGTCATTACATAATAAAATTACATTTCCAAAAAACAAAATTTGGCTCACCCCGCTAAAGTGTAATTTAGCCTAGAATTCCACAATCACACTTATATCTTGCAAAAATACTCTGTTTTGGTAAATTAACTCTTAAAAATATATATTATTCCGAAAGCGGTCGTTCTTTATGGAAAGTTGACCTCCGCGCAGTTCGGTTTCAACATAAAAATACATATGCGACTTTGCAGATAAGGTTTATTTTTCTCACAACAGTGACAATATCTCTGTATGTTCCTGCTCAAATAATTTATGTGTTTTTTGTTTGTGTATTTATGAGCAAATGTGCGACATTGCAGTTTTACGACAGGGCCGACCAAAATTTAATGTCACTCCATAATATTATTTGCAGTGCGTACTTATATTATTTGCGAGTCAACCATTCGCCAGTGGCGTGGCTGCGGCAAAAGAAATCCTGTGCCATCGATTACTTAATAAAGCATAAAATAACAATTGTTAAAAGATTCCAAAACGTCCGTCGTGGCGACGCGGTCACGCATTTGTAAATACACATTCCAGCCTAATAACACTACATATTTATTATTTATTATATATACAGTTTACGTTAAATCGCACCAGCATTTATGTTTACATACAAATATAAATAATGACTATACAGTGCGATAAATAAGTGCAGCCGCTGCAGTGCCAATGGCATTTTGTGCACAATGTACAAAACGTACAAGTCAACATTGCGCGCGTAAATACATTCATCATTGCTGGGGCAAAACTCATCAACGCAATTTACTATTCTTCTATATAATTGTTTCTTCGAGGCGTTGCGTTCTTATCGTGTCAAACAGGCTCACAACCACAGAGTTCAATTGTGTTTACTTATTCATTATATATAAAGTTATAGAATATATGTTTTTCATAAACTGCGCGTAATTAGTTTTTGTGTGCTTTAGCACTGGCGGCCGGAAACGGGCATTCTTTATTCTTTTTATATATACGAGTAATAACTGCAAGCCAATAAACTTGATTAAGATGCGTTATAATTTTTATAATTATAATTATCACATATATATATATATCTACTTTTAATGTCTTTGTTTTTAGTAATATGTGGAAAGCACTGAATATTTAAGAATTACCCAGAGGGTAACTCGCAAACGTTAAAGACCGTGAAAGTGTAATTCTAAACATGTTATGTATGCTTAAAGTGTTTTTATAGTAATAGTACCTCGGCCTTTGCGCTTGCAAACCACATGCTTACCTGTTTTTTTAAAGGTCATAGCCTAACTAATAAGATTATGCTGTTTCTTAAATTTATCTGTGACTGCATACTTTCAGTTATTTACATTATCTTCACAAAACTTCACATAATTTTGTCCTAACGCAATTATATATACTTTGCAGGGCAAGCAAATAAAACTGTTTGTTTAAACATGATCTGTTTTAACTAATATCCCTTTTTGGTTATCAGTTCATTAGAGTTTTTGGCGAAAATGTTCTGCACATTCCTTTGCGTTAATTCCATTAGAACAATTTGAAATATTATATTTTTTTAAAAGTTTTTCCTAACTTGTGTTTCATGTGCTTGTTAATTTGTATAGCAGATAACTTTTTGAGGTTATACAAATACATGATCTATTCGGTTACTAAACAGTAGGGTGGTTTGAAAGGAGACTTTATTTTATATATGTTGTAACGCCGCTTAAAAGTTGCGGAAAAACTTTATGAACATTAGCTCCATACACAAGTTTTTTTCGAAGTCATCTTCATATTCGCATTTAGAATTTATAAAATATTAACTTATTTGCAAAATGATTTTGAAAAACGGGAAAACATCAAAATTACGTTAATTTTTCAAAGATGAATTCTTACAAAATACAATAAAATAAATTATAAATATGTTATTGTTTTTAATTTATATCTTATGAAATCTTTTGTTTTAATTTTTTTATAACTATTTTTTTAGTTTGAAACATATAATGATTTTTTTTATTTATATAACTACATCTATTTAAAACCTACGTTTTATTTGAAATTATACAATACTAGTTTTACATACAACTTATTACGGTAATTTTGAATGGAAAAAATTATAGTCTATACAAATTAATATTTAGAATTATCATTAAAAAATTTAACCAAAACATTAAAGTGCACACAAAAATTACTTTTTGATATATTTTTGATAGATTTTATAATTATAGTTACCAAAAAATATTTTTGAAAGTTTAATATTTAGTGCATTTATTTGTATAAAACTAGTCAACGTACCTCTATAAAAAAAATAATTCTGAAAATTATTAAGAAATTCATCTTATATGTCATAAAGTTAAAAGATGTACTTAGTTAATACAGACAAAACAAAAAATAAAAAAAGGTTTCAATTATAATAAAAGGATTGAAAACCTTTTTTTTTAAAAGTGTATTTATTTCTTGTAATTTATTTATTTTTAAAAACAATAAGTTTAAGTTAAATATATATGTAGGTAACTATATACTTTTTTGATGAAAGTATTTTTTTAGTATTTAATTTTTTTTGTACTTCTAAAAAAATCCAAATATTTGAATTTAATTTATAAATGTGAAGATGCTAGAATATAAAATAACTGTGAATTGAAAATATATTTTATGCGTAAATTGCAACTCTTAATTGCATTTAGCAGTGTGATGAAACAATCACAAGGAGAAGCAATGGCACTTTAAATAACCACATTATATCAAACTATTAATATATTTATGAATATGAATATAAAGGAAATATGATACAATATTGTTATTTTTAAACTTGACTTTTGGTCTCTTTTTTAGTTTCTAAGAGTCTCTTTATGTGGTATTATCATTTTTTTATATTATATTTATATCCATTTTATTATTTCGCTTTTTTCATTATTTTTTTAGATTTATTAAATAAGTAGTATAAAAAAGCAAAACAATCAACAGCGAAATAACCAAAAATGAAAACAATGAACAGCGAAAAAACAAAAAGCTAAAAATAAAATCATCGAAATGATCACAAAGCGTTATATTTTAAGCAACACAATAAAAAGCTCAGTAATTTCTAAACATTATGTACTCACTTAAAATTATTGTCATTGTGATTATACAATATACTACCCTATGTATCAAGTATGCCTTACGACAAAAGTTTCATTCTCCGGCTCCACTTTAATTTCCATAATCTCAAATGCTAAAAAAAAAAAAATCTCAATTGCAGATGATTCACTTCAATAAAAAAGTGTATTTATAACTATACAAATGTCTCGCAACTCTCAAAATTACAAAATGCGTGGTCACTAATAGATATATACTATTAGTAATTTCATGGATATTTTTAAACATTTTAAAATAAATGAGATGCTCAAAAAAACAAAACTTGTATCATAATGTATCTTCAAATTTAACTATATATAATGATTCATTCTCTCGTTTTTGTTGCTATTACAAAAATTGTGTCTATTAAATTAAGTTGCATTATTTTATGGCTCTAAAGTATTATTTGATTAATGATCATCATGATCTCATCTTCTAAGAAAGTTTACAACAATTAATATAAATAAAAAAATCTATCCACCGGCAGTATACATATTTTTATATGCTATAAAATAAAAGTATAGTGTAAAAGTGTTAAAGCTATAAAATTAGTTGCTCATAAAATCGTTTTGAATCCTAACACAGTCGACTTTTGCTGGTCTTACACACAGTAATACTTTAATCCCATAAAAAAGCAAATTAATTCCCAATATTGGTGTACCCCATGCCGTTATAATCGGATAAATAGGTGAACATTTCTTTGTATTACATTTACACGATTTCAAATAAACAATATAAAACATAAAAAACTGTCTGCCACGCAGCTTATTCTTAATATCCGACCCTCTCTGCCGCAGAGTTATCATCTGCGGAAAGGTGACCCAAAGTACCATAATCTATAAATTAGCTGTCTTTACGAGAGCGAACCCGAGACGGACACACAAAACATAATAATCAACACAGTCGATGATATTGGCAAAAAAGATCATAGGTTATTTATGCGCACGCGCAATTCTCTGCGGTATCGCATGAATCGATCTGTGCGCAGATTTAATTTATTTTTATTGGAAATGAATACATTTTTTTCTTTGTAATTTTTTGTATTAGCAATTTTTTATGTTTTATATTGTGTTGTGTTTCTGTGTGTGTATGGCACCTAAACAGCGATCGGTTAAAAATACACGCATGCATGAGTTTATATGGTTTATGTTCGTAGAGTGTTGTGAATATTAATTAATTATGCAGATATTATTTTATAATATTAGTCACACACACTTACAAATAAATATATACACACAGCTGCATTTACATATACACGAGATACGCGAGTACATGTGTGGGCAGAATAAATAATCAATATTGATGGGTATTTGTTGGAAAGACGACACAGCTCACATAATATACTACACTCGTATATACATACATAAGTAAATATAATTTATATTATAGAACATAGGTAGATTCATGAATATATGGGCATATCCTTTTAAGGAAAAAAAATGTGTACGACGATGTTTGAATACATTTTTTGGCTGTGTATTTTTTACCGTTTGCAACAAAGACGAAAAATTGATAGTCGATACTTGATTTAAAAATGAGTCACAAATAAGCTATAGAACATTCTTTACTGAAATTTATTATATTGCTTGTATATAGAATACTGCAAATACAAAGATTATTGGGAGAAATTCAAAACAGTTTCATTCACTAGTTTGAAATATATTTTTTTAATAATTTCTTATGCCGAGTTTATACCGGTGTCATTGGTGTCAAATTTGATAACAAATTGACATGTGCCAAATCTAAAAATCCGCCTGCTTGTCATATTTTGTCATATAACTCCATATATGTATGTCAACTTTGGTGGAAACGGTCGGTTTTGGCGTTTGTAGTATGACGCTTTAATATCATTCTGCCAAAAGATGACAGATATCAAAAACATTTTTTATTTCTTTGGCCTTGACTGACAAATTAAGCCTTGCGGTTGTGAGCTATGCTTCAAATGTAACAACATATCAACACAAATACCTGCATTATTTAATTAGAATTATATTGTTAATATATTGTTACCTGACCATATATAAAGTTTAAATTTTTTATTTTTTGCGTATACTCCAGCTTACAAAAATACAAAGATAACACAGACTTCATCTTCATCAATACACAACTCATTTATCCAATTGCAACCACCAGCGGCACTTCTCTCTTGAAAAAAGTGCATAACCCCTGGCCTGAACCAGCTGACCTCGCAGGCCCAGCCGGGTCACTTACCGCATTTTGCAAATAAAGCCTATCGAATAAAATCATTATTTACTCACCTTTCTTTGTCGAATGTATATATATATATATGTTTTTTTAGTATGTCTCTGGTTTTTTTAATGATATAAAATTAAAAAAACTGACATTAGTGGCATTTTTTTAAGATGTGTTATCGCAGGAAAACATTGCCTTAAAAACCTGCTAGATTTTAACATTAATAACTTATACAAATATTGCATATTTATATGCATACATATGACTTATATATTTCTATCTCTTACACCATCTAATTCTGTTTTTTCTCTATATCTCTTATTCTCCATCCATCTTATTCTATCTATCTCTGTTTCTATTGTTCTCTCTTTATCTTTCTTTCTGTTTTTGGGAAACGAAAGTATCAACACCTATCAAACTATTTTTGTAGAAAGTATAGTAAAAAAATACTTTTTTTAAATTATACTGAGACGGGATGAGGTGATACCAAATAACCCTTAAAGATCACCTTAAAATCATATTTCGACATTATTTTCAATACAATTTGAATTTATTATTTTTCAATAATAGATATATGTCGTAAAAAACGCGCAATAGGTATTACCATTTAGCGCGGATTTGTGCCTTTTTATTAAAAATAAATATTAGTATTCATGTAAGTATTCATCATAAATTATCATTTGCTATAAAATCAGTAAATTGGCGTATGTGTAAATAGAAAAAAAATTACTAAATTAATCAAATGACATGTAAATGATCACTTTTCTTATTAGTATTTTAAGGTGTATATTATTTCATTTTAGGAAAACAATAATTTTATTTTAGGTGCACATTGTTTAGGAGCACAAAAATACGTGTGGATATCTTTATCTTCATTTCTTCTTCTTTTTGATATTTTTAAATTTAGAAAAATATTGTTTGTAAAATTAGGGTGTAGTATTAGGCATTCCCATTCAATAAATAATTCATTTAAACTAAGCTCAATTTATTTATTAAAATTACACATATTTTTTTATAGGACTATAGTTTTATGACCAAATCTATCTATTGACCAAATCTATGTATTTACTTTACCTTAAAAAAACACTAAAACTGAGTGCGCACATAATATATAATGGATTTTTTTTATTCTACATAGAATTCAAGAGATGCTCACAATTTAAACTCATAATTAATATCCATTATAATTTGGACAATCCTAGCGAGCATGTTAAAAATTGAATTGATAAATAAAATAAATACCGATTTTGCAAGCTGTCTTTGAATCATAAATGGCGCCTTTAGTCGGCACTCTTATAATATATGTTTATAAAATATGTCCCAAAAAAACTCTTAAAAATAATTTTAAAAAACATTTAATTTTAAAGATATTTCATTCTTAAAATTCAAAAAATGAAAATATTACAATTGAGTTCATTAATTAATTATGAAAAAGGTAAATTATCACTAATTGGTCATATTAAGTTTTAATTTAGCCTCTGTTAGGATCATACCATTTATTGTATCTTCTCTCAAACGCATGTCATCGCAACAAGCACCCATCTTTGCGAACCCAGCACGTTCATTGAAAAGAATAAACGCCTTGCAATTCTCGCAATTCTACCTTTGCTCCTCATCCGTTTTATGTTGTATATACATATTATTTATTTATTTGTCTTGTTCGCCATAACAAAAAACGCTTTCCTTGTACGCATAAATAAATGATTCTTGGTGTTTTAACAATTTTCTCATTCGCACGATTCGAGGTTAACACTCATTACATTACGATGTGATTGCAATGCAGTCGTTTGTATATACTATACGAGAGATGTTGAAGCAGCAACAGCTATTAAGTGTTAGTTAGTATATATGTAATGTATATAGTATATATAGATGATACGCAAACAAACTGCGTGCATCGCTCTGGAAAAAGTGAATTGCGATATCTTCAAATCTTGCTCATGTGCAGCATCATTTTGTGTGTGTGTGTCTTTATCTGTTGCACACACCGGTGCGGAGCCAGCGCAGCCGGTTCGGAGTACATTTGAAATACAAACAGTTTTCATTTGTATATAAATAAAGTACCTTGTATAGTTGTATAGTTGTAGACGGTTGTAGGTACATTTATGTTTGTATATAACATAAAAACACAGAATTTGCGCACCATTGTTTTTATGTTGGTTTCGCTAGTTTTGTTTTGTATGAATGCGCGCGCGAATACTTATTTTTTGTGTTTGTTTGTGTGTGTGCGTTAATACAATAAAAAAAAATATATATATATGTATGTTTTAAATCGCACAGTGAAATCTGCGTGCACGCAAAACTAACCGGTGGCAATAAAATATCTATGTTTTGAAACAGGTTCTTCGACCTATTGAACGTAATTATGTGTTTACCTTTGGCGTATAAGTATATGTATGTAGTATTATGTATACCTTATGTACCCACACAACTATAAACATAGTACACTTCTACTAGTATAGTACATTTATTATATGCGCCCGTGCTCGCGCATGCGTGTACATGATTTGTGTATAATATATGTGCGATGTACTCTACGATTGTACGCATATATTTATGTTACTATATCAAAATTGTACGCCGCAAATTGTTTTACATGTTGTTCATAAATACTTGTACTTTTTACGCTCTGTATATACATATAACTTTATAAGAGTTTAAAATATATTATATATCTTCATTTTATAAATGAAATCGCACAAGCGAGAGTGTGGCGAAAAAATGGGTGCGCACGATTGCCAATGTCAATCGCGCTCGAGCACTCATGTAATTATTGTAATCATCATTCATCATTATTATTTATTATATTAAATATTTCAATGTATGTTATTATATTTGCGAATTATGTTAAAATTATTCTATGTATAATTTTATATATAACAAACATACAAAACGCACTTGGTGTGTCTGCTTTTAATGGATATATATTATATATAAATTGTGTGCTATATTTATTTTGTTATTATTTAAGTGTATGTTTTTGTGTATAGGTAAGGACTATATAAATATGCGGTTCTTAGAATTTATTGTAACACACGCGAACACAGCATAAAATTCGTCGGTCTTGAATGCAAAAATCCAACCTTAACTTTAATATGTATAATATAATATATAATGTATATATTCATATGTTATTTAACATATATAATATTATAATAATGAAATGTACTTGAGAGTTACGGGTCGATGACAGGCGAAAAAGAAATGCGAATAATAATATAATAAATTTATAGAAGGTGCGGACGGCAAACTATCGAAAAGAAAGTGTTTTCTGGGCTTGGGCTTTTATGATGTATTGCCTTTCAGCATGTTTCGTTTTTTTGTAGGTTTTATCTCACATTTTTTGCATTATATTTATCTAACATCTATGATATTGCGGGATAACCTTCAGTGTTTGGTCAAATCCATAAATAAACATCGCAATTGTAATTAATATATTCATCCAAATAAAAAAGATCAAAATATGCTAAGATCTTCTGAACATAAAAACAACGTTCATGCGTTTACTGTTCCAACTTTTTTTCAAATTTGTAATTTAATATAATAAAAAATAAAAAATAAAAATTTGGTAAAAAAAGTGTAGAACATTAAACACAAACGTTTTGGTTTTAGTTAAAGCGATCTCAATTATTTAATCGGCTGACATCTCTAATATTGGTTTAAGTTTAATATATAGGCTCAAGCATAATAAAAAAAAACAATAAATACATTCTCCTATTGTTTGATTCGGATCAAAGATCATATACAAAATTGGGAATATTCTCCAAGTTCGTAATTGAAGCATGCTCCAGAGCACAGAAGGCTTGCTCGGAGCACACATTTGGAGCATGCTTGCGAGAATTCTTGAATCAGTTTGACCCAATTTACCGATCCATCCTTAATTTTGCATATATAGACTCAAAATCAAAAACTCAAAAAATCTTTTTTATTAAGCCACTTTAGCGAAGTCATTTTGGGCTAGTGGAGATGACTAAAACTTACAAATTAAAGTGCATTACATAATATGAGATATGCGTGAGTAAATGTACAATAAATAAATAATAAATAAATTTGAAGAATTGAATCACCATATGTGAATTAATAACCGGTGCTAAATATTTATGCTGTTATGTTGTAAGAACTAGTGACTGATGCGAGGATGTATCGAATATTATAAGGCGCGCCGTAACCTGCCCACTCGAGTTTCCATAGTATGTCAGGAAGAGTTTGTCTTCGGATCGGGTACACTCAAATTACGTGATCCACAGTCTCATATAGGCCTGTTGAGGAATTAACAAGATATCTACTTTTTTTCAGGGCACTTCAAACTGTTATACATGTTTTATTATTCAGTTAAGGGATAAAATATATTTAACCGAAATTTCATGAATTCTGACTCAAGAAATTATTTAACATTATTCTTAAGATGTGATATAGAGGATTTTTCAAAAGTTCTTTTTTCGCTCTGTTGTGGTATCACCAATAATTTATTGAGGAAATGTGGCTCATATTTGTTTATTTAGATAAAATAATGTACTTTTATTTCGTGGTTACTCTGAGTTTTGCAAAAAGGTGAAAAAAGGCGGAAGCGACCTTTGCCACGATATTAAAATAACAAAGAATGTGTATAGAGAAATGGTGCCAAAAACGCCAGTTTTTGTTCCCAGCAGTTGTAAATGATCATCGAATTTCGATTGGCCAAATCACGATTGAGGCGACTAGTAAAGTGTGCAGTGTTCCACCTAAGAAAATAAGGTATAGCGATGGAGATTATTTATTATTTATTATTTAATGATTTCTTTCTGCACCCTGCAAATAATTCTGAAAGGCTTAATAAGAGCAACCTCCTCGACGTCCAAAAAAGGAATTTTGGGAAGGAGCACTAAAGTAAAGATTTTCTATATATCGGTGAAGTCGTTATTTGCCAAATCGTGCTTCCCAATGGAGAGACACCGGCATGAGTAAATAAGCTCCTTATAGGTATTGCTCAGTTGATCAGTATGGAAGGATTTAAACGAAACAATAAATAATGGATTTCTTTACGCGGTGATCCTGTAAGTTTTTTGTTAAGTTATATGTAATTTAAATGAGGAGTTATATTATAAGTAAATGATAAGCGCTATTTAAATTGGATATACGTCTTAAAATTTTGAAAAACACATATATTTTTCGTTAAATAATTATAAAATTTTACTTGGAAAAGTAAATGTATAAGTAAATATCGTACTAAATATTTTTAATAAGAAGATAAAAAAGATAAAAAAAATGTTTTACGAGTATTTTATTATCCATTAGGTAGAAATGGTATCCTTATTTTAAAAAAAAATGTGGAGTATTTTTTTTATTATTTTCAAACTTATTTATAAAAAAATAATGTGCACCCTGCACAGGTGTTCCTATATTCGTGTGCACAAATTTAATCTGGACTAAGAATAATGTTACAATAATGTTAGATTTTTTGGAACACATTCTTAAATGTTTATCAAACACTTTTTTTGTTTTTGATTTTTAATTAATTGGTAGACAAAATTGAACTCTAAATTGGATACCAATAACACTTGCAATTTGTTATTGAAGCATACACATTTCTCGTAATGCAGCTTCATAAATATAAAATTGTTACAAAACATTTGCTAAATAACAATGTACTGAATAAGGCGGAACGGTGCTGCCCACACAACATATATAAATATTTTTTTAAATGATTAAAAAATATATACAAAACAGACATCTATATAGTTAATTTAAATATTTATTACATTGAAAAAGCCAATACGTCACATAAGTCGTATCTGGTAGAAACGCACCTCTTGTAAAAATATATTGTGATGGTGACGCCCTTTTGGTTGTCTTCTCTCTTAATCACAGCATAAATTCGTGACAGAGAGTTCGTCGAACCTCGTCCGCCGGCTTACTTGACAATCGTACACAAACACACACGCAAGCGCATTTATAACACAAAAGTCCTGATAAAAGTTGCCATTGCGTGTCTGAATTATATTTGTGCGCAAATTTCCCAAAAAACTAAGCTGCTATCGTTTTGGTTGTTTTATTTCTTTGTATACTGCCGACTATTATACATTTGCATTCATCCAGAACCAGTGCAATGCGCTTGCGCGTCAAGATTTATCGCTCGCAACTATTTTCAGCACTTGCGCGCGACGCGCACTTAGCCAGATTAGCTCTACGATTAAGGAATTCTGGCATATACACACAGTTATATCAAAAAAACATTTATCTCGAATGGAATTAGCATCACGCACTGAAAGTCACGATCGCATGCAAATAAAATAAACATATACTCACAAGATCACGTCACTGTATAACATGTATGTACGATGTGATGATATAGTATATACACTCCGAAGGGTACATAATATACTATACAAAACATTTTTAAATTTCAAAACACTAACTTTGTTCGAACAGTTTGAAATTCGTTTACAATTAATTACCGTCCAAAAATAATATTATCCTTTGCTCGCGGTCCCGAAAACAACTCCTCTCCTCTATCTTACGTCGTCGTCTGCTGGTCCGCTTTCATGACTCATGCGGCGCGGCGCAAAACAGAGGCGCTATACTAATAAGTCCACTATATACATTAACTATAACACACGAGCATAATGCCCTTGACCCTTCAATGCGGTGAGATTTAATGTACTTACACGCTCTGATTTAAGAGTAGTATAAATGTAATAGTATACTCGAAAACATTTTGCTTTTGCACGTCGTCGCTTTAGTGCGGCATGGCTCTGATGGTTTTAAATGAATCATTACAAATGTGTGCCAAACGGTAAGCCACTGTATATACAAATAAAATTATACATATATACAATATATACATTGTCGTGACGTAAGGTTTAAAACTGTACAACAAATTATATAAGCTCTCCAAAAATGTATTTTTAGTTCTAATATAATCTATAATATTATTTATAGTATTTGCATTTAGTATACGTACTAAGAGTGTGTTATTGCGCACTAGCACAAAATATGTTGTCTAATACAACTATATTATGTCTCAGCGGGCGTAGGCGTCTTGTCTAAGCGGCATCAAGCTCGTTGATGCAAACACATTATAGAATTTAAATATTCCGTCGAAGGTTTTTTACTCTTCCGTCAAAGGCAATAGAAATTTGCATGAGTTTTTGGTGAACGTTTGTTTTTTATTTATATTTTTATTGTGCCAATAGGTTTTTTGTGTTCCTGTTTAAATTTTCGATTCGACACTGAAATTTAAGACATATGCCATATTTATTGTATTACCCTTGATTTAATTATTAGAATCAAAATGTTTATTTTTTATTTTTTCCAAATTGATTGAATTATTTGAATTATAATTTTAAGTAAATATGATTATTTCGTTTATGTTTTATGGTGATAAATTTGAATAAAAATTCCAAAACGACGTGTGTTATTTGCGTTACCAAATTGCTATATATTTTTGTAGAATTATTTTATGTTAATTTTTTTTAATTTTTTAAGGAAAATAAAAATGTTATGTGCAGACATAATATGTGTGTGATACATATTTTTATGTGTCTTGTCTCTCGTATATATAATATTATCCCTACAAACATACGTAAATTCTAGTTGTTTGCAGAAAACTTAATATTGTTCTATTCAGCATATCTTTCCGTGTATAGATGTAATCGTGAGAGATGGGAGAGAACCCTTCTTCCCGCGTTCAAACACCTTCTCATTTAAGCTGAAGAAGCTAACGTTTAGTATATATTAGTATATACAAAATACAGTTATGATCATTATCAGTGGAAACATAAAAAAAACTTTTTAATACTTCATTTGAGAACAGCTCAGATGCGCGAACGTTCATAAGCACGAACGTTCAGATGCTCAAACATTTAAAATTTTAGACGCATTTAGGGTCATATGATCGAACATTTTTTTATAAGGGACGTCTCAGATGCGCGAACGTTCATAAGCGCAAACATTTTTAATTTTAGCCATTTTTTGGGTCAAATGATCGAACAATTTTCTAGTACGAGCCAACTCAGATGCTCGAACGTACTAGCGCATAATAAACTCAATATATTTATAAACATTACCTATTCTTATGCGCCAGTCATGCCGTTGACCGTTCATGCTTGTGAACGTTCGAGCATCTGAGCTGTCTCATTCATTTTAGGTTAATAGGATTTTTTTGAACATGACCTAGAGGTAAATTTTACCCAAAGGCGACTTTAAAATTGATTAATTTGCAGATTTTTAATTTTAACAATATTTTTTAATTTGTTATGTTGTACAGCTATTATAAAGGTAATTTCAAATAAGTAAAGTAATCATTACTGACCTTCGTTTATTCTTATTTAGTTATTACCTCAAGAATCTAAACATTTTAATTCTGCTCGTCCGAATAAATAAATCCATCCAAAGCAAAAAAAATATACATATAAATATCTGAAGAAAACAAAATTGATGGCTTTTCATTCCATTTGTTAGTTATCCAAAGTCAAAATTATTTAGCCCTAATTTTTTGAAAATTTTCTATAATTTAAATTCAAGTTTTTAATGACATGCAAAATTTTTACTCACGAAATGAAATAACATAGGTTGAAAAAGTGGCCAATACCAGCATAATTCAAACACAATGGAAAACAAAACAAAAAATTGTTATCAACACTAAACCACCCATATTTGGTATACCCAATTTATATTTTAACTGTTTACATTATAATATATTCGCGCTGCAGATGATTTGTATATACACGTAACGTAAAATGTGCCAAGCACACCTCAGTCTTATACCGTTATATGTTTTTAACTACGATT
>JAAAKO020022434.1:0-14784 GCA_010015015.2 Bolitophila cinerea | reverse complement strand
AATGATAACATTTTAAACCATTTCCATATTCAATCATATTTACGTGTACCCTCACATACAAGATATGCAGTTTGTGCAAATTGCTAAGATATTATTTTGCTTCCTATTGCAAAAACACTAAATGTCTAATGTAAGATAAGTGAAATTAGAGATACCCCATGCAACTTTTCATAAACAATTAAAATAAACATCGTCGTTATAATGGTGTTTCTTATCTGCCATGAATACAGTATTTGACAGAGTATTTAAAACTAGAGGCCGGTCTAATCTACAAGAGTACTCATTGAATTTGGCATACAAAATATAATAAATAATTAATGATAACATGTTCCTACATGGTTACTCTTTCCAAAGCCCCCGAATTCGTACGTAAGATACTTATTACATTATTTATTTTGTACATTCATTTTGAACCCTGCATTCGGTTCATTCTGAAAAGGCAATTCTAGCCAAAATCAAAGACAACATGAGTTGGTTGAATTAATTCATATGTGTACATCACTATTTGCATGCTGTCAGTGATAAAACTCGAATCGCTTAGTAAATACACACGAGTTAAGAACTGAGCTTAAATTACGTACACGTAAGATAACAATCGATGAGCTCGTGCGCACAAGCAAACGTTTTCAAGTTGTTTGCCTCAGTATATTTAAGAAATAAAAAAGTGTGAAATGTTTAGCGATGTTTAGTCAAGGACACACACATATACAAATACACAGAGAGCTCTTGACCATATTGTTGTTCTCTCGAAGCAAAACAAAATGAAAAATTAAATGAATAAAATAGAGTTAAGTTATGTTCAATTATTATAAAATTAGCATAAATAAATTCGTATAAATTCTTACCTTTTGCAGATTGTATTAATATTGATGCTGATATCAGTAAACATAGAGTAAACGAAATACTTATAGGACCCATGTTACAGGCTTACAAAATGTTGTATATGGGGTATCCAGGCAGTGGTGCTGCTAGAGATAATTTTCTTATTTCAGTGTTCTGTTCCTCAACTAATACACACACTTATCAATTCCATTCATTATAACCGTGCAGACCGGTTGCACAACATGACCAGAGGTCCACAATGTACGTCACAAAATTGCCCGCACACTCACAGCAAATAAATCGACCGCACGCAATTTTCTATACCGTGGTGTGGTGTATGCAATATATTTGATAGCAAATAATACCGAAAAAATCGATGTTTGTGTAGTGTGTGTGTGTGTGGTAATGGTGCACGATTCACGGATGGAAGACTAACACCGCCGTTAAAGCAAGATTTCGTTATGTTGCGATGCACTTAAAACACATTTGATACACTTTTATTGTCTATGCGTGGGCTCTTTTTATCTAGGTTGTTAGAGTTTTCGTGGAAGAATCGAATAAATTGCGTATTTCTGTGATTGTTCTGCAGATTCATTTCTATGAACTTGACACTGCTGTGGCCATTTTTATGGTGAATTTTATCGCAAACAGATGCATTTGATAAATGTCAAAGTACCAGCCACTGAACGCTTTTTGTGACGAGAAGAATCAGTGACATCTATATTGTAAAATTAAATGGTATAATGTTATTTTCCAAATAACAATTATTGCGCAATTCCTTATTTAAAATTATCAATTATCAAAATCTTAAGATATTGTATATAAATAATTATTGTTTTATCTAATTTTGTTAGTTCTATTTATTTAATTCACCTAAGGTACATAACCCTAGACTATATGTATATATATATATATATATATATATAAAATTAAATTAAATATTGTTGGTATAAAGGTTTAATCCTAAACAAAATATTTGGTAAAACTGGGCAAAGAATTATAAGTTTGACCTTTGTCTTTATTATATGTCGGAATTAAATGAAAATCCCTTCAATATGAATAAGCACAGTATTTAATAGTATTTGATAATTATTTTAGTGATTTCTCATCACAGAAAGATGAATAGTTTCAAAGGGGGGAATACAATCGACTCCTCTAACATTTTCAGTAAACAACAACAAATGATGTGTCGCAAGCGCAGCTCACTTTTTTAAATAAAAAACACAAAGCGATGGAGAAAGAAAAGAGGGTCAGATGAATTATCCTTTCGCGAATTATCTTCTCACAACAATAATACCACTCACAAACATTTGTGTCGTGTGCGTGTCTCCCACTTCGATGAATTTGGCGAATATTCCAACATAATTGCCCACAGATGGAGCACACACCAAAACTGTGCGCCGCTGCAGCGTGTGCGGCCTAGACGAGTTTAAGATCCACAGAAATGTCAAACTCAGTCGCTACAAAATATTAATGGCCGTCTGTGCCAGTTTCGCCCGGCTCTGTGTTTAAACGAAAATTTCTGAATCCATCATCATCCATACTGTGTAGTGCGATAAATAATAATTAAACATGTCTGCGTTTCCAGGCAGCATTGCCTTTGACGAGTATGGTCGCCCGTTTATCATTCTGCGCGACCAGGGCAACCAGAAACGGCTCACAGGGAACGATGCGATTAAGGTTAGATATATTTTGTTTCCTCAATGAATTTACGTACAATGCGCTTTGTGCCAACTGTGTTGCGCCCCATTTGATATTATTACAAAAAAAACGCCGAAAATCCCGTCAAAAATGCGAAGATACAAGCATTTGTTTGAAAATATGTCTTGTGACTTGATGTCCGCTTGCTCCGCCCACAGTCATGATCAATAACATTCTCGAAGAATCCAGATGTTTGGTGTATATATTTTTAAAAAAAGAAGCGAACTTATTTAAACCTGTGATCTGTGAGGCAACAGCGGAATCACGGGACTTTCCGTTTTATGATTTACCAGTTGTAATATTTGTTTTGTGGTGTTTATTTTTTAAATTTTAAATGCACCCCACACAGAGTGACTCATGTACCGGTCTTTTTACCGCGAGCCATCTGTTCATTTAAGGTGTGCGTATTTGACATTTTTATGGAGTTTCTATTTTAAAATCTATTCCCTTTTAAAAACCTGCAAAAAACATTAAAAAAGTTGCTCAATAATAAAATACAACATTTTTAATTTTGTAGAGTCACATCATGGCCGGCCGCAACATTGCGTCCACGCTAAAGACATCTCTGGGCCCAAAGGGGTTGGACAAGATGATGGTTAGCGGCGACGGAGAGGTTACAGTCACCAATGATGGTGCTACCATTCTGAAGCTTATGGACGTCGATCACGAGATCGCCAAGCTGATGGTGCAGCTGAGTCAGTCGCAAGACGATGAGATTGGAGATGGTACCACCGGAGTTGTTGTGCTTGCCGGTGCCCTGCTGGAGCAGGCCGAGCAGTTGCTCGATCGTGGTATTCACCCAATCCGAATCGCCGACGGTTTCGAATTGGCCGGACAGTGTGCCGTTAAGCACTTGGAGTCTATCGCTGAGCCGTTCCCGATCTCAGCCGATAACATCGAACCTTTAGTGCAGGTCGCTATGACCACTCTGGGCAGCAAGATTGTAAACAAGTGCCATCGCCAGATGGCAGAGATTGCTGTCAACGCTGTTATGGCTGTAGCTGGTAAGTTATTTGTTTGTTTTTACAAAAAAAAATTATTAAATTTAGAATATGTCTATTTTTAGATTTGAAGGCTAAGGACGTAAACTTTGAATTGATCAAGATCGATGGCAAAGTTGGTGGACGCATGGAAGATACAATGTTGGTGAAGGGTGTTGTTATTGATAAGTCAATGAGTCATCCCCAGATGCCTAAGAACATGAAGAATGTTAAAATGGCCATCCTCACCTGTCCATTTGAACCCCCAAAGCCAAAGACCAAGCATAAGTTGGACGTCAAATCTGCTGAAGACTACAAGCTTTTGCGAGCATACGAGGCTGAGAAGTTCGAGCAGATGGTGAAACAGGTTAAGGATGCCGGCGCCACATTGGCCATTTGTCAGTGGGGTTTCGACGATGAGGCCAACCATTTGTTGTTGCAGCATAATCTGCCAGCTGTCCGATGGGTCGGTGGACCTGAAATCGAGCTGATTGCTATCGCCACTGGTGGTCGCATCGTGCCCCGTTTTGAAGAACTGACCGCTGACAAACTTGGCACAGCCGGTATTGTGCGTGAGATTTCGTTCGGTACCACCAAGGAGAAGATGTTGGTCATTGAGGATTGCCACAACTCGAAAGCTGTTACAATTTTGCTGCGTGGAGGCAATCAGATGATCATCGCCGAGGCCAAGCGATCGATTCACGATGCTATTTGCGTCGTTCGATCCTTGATTAAGGTAATACGATTATTTTTATTGTAAGCATTTTGAATTTTACTTATTTTTTTGTATTTTTCAGGACTCTCGTATTGTATACGGTGGTGGTGCAGCTGAAATTAGCTGCTCCTTGGCTGTTGCCAAGGAGGCTGACCAGCTGTCCACACTCGAGCAGTACGCTTTCCGTGCGTTCAGTGTTGCCCTTGAAGGTGTGCCACTGGCTCTCGCCGAGAACAGCGGTCTTGCCCCCATCGAAACCTTGTCCGAACTGAAGTCGCGTCAAGTCAACGAATCGGCAGCCGTCTTTGGAGTCGACTGTATGCTGACTGGTGAAAGCAACATGAAAGAGCATCACGTTGTCGAATCCCTGCACTCGAAGAAACAACAAATCATCCTGGCTACGCAGCTGGTGAAAATGATTCTGAAGATCGATGATGTGCGCTCACCAGCCGATGAACAGCAAGGATATTAATTTAACTATTTTTACTAAGTATTTTCTTTATATAATATTCACTTCAAATGCACCCACACACGATATGCATACACAAAAGAAAAGCCGCCTCACAAAATGAATCAATTCATCTCGAACGTGTTTTGCAAATATCTCCATAGATAGAGCGCATTTTGTTTTGTTTTCTTTCATCATGTTCACACATTTAAAACTCTGGTCTCCTGGGGCCATATTTTGTATTACTGTGATTTGTTGGTCATTTTGGTAGTTATTGTTAATTCATCCAGTTTGTCATCCGAACAAGTCTCACCACACACAATACTAAAACGCTTTTTAATAAACAAAAAAAAAACTGTTTTGAAAATTACATACTTTTATTTATTAAATTTTTCTCAATTTACAGAGAATAAGATAAGAATCAAATAGTGCACCTCTATTTTGAATCGATGACTGACAACGATCCATGTATCACATGGTAAATATTTTAAATGGTTGTTACTTTTTTAATCGAAGCGGTAGTCCTTTTTTAAAACAAAGTCTAGTTGTTGAGAAGAAGTAATTGGGAGTTCGCAAACGTGATTATGGCACAGATAAACGGTCGGAAGGCCTTTAACCATTTTAAACATAGTTGCAGATTGACGAGTTAGCTCGCCGGGGGCGTCCGGATTATAATGGATAGTTATTAGACCTGGGATATAGAAATCACGAGCAACGTCTATAAGTTCATTTGTTGCATCGCTTTCGGGACCTAAAATAGTTGAAATCCATTAGATAATTATATTCTATAACCTTGCTACCAATTTAACTACACTTACCGACTACGACCAGCATTGTGAGTCCAGTGTCGAATAGCAAAAGAGCTGATAACATTTCAGGCAACGCATAACCGTAAGTACTTGTGCTGTCAAAGAACTGAAACAGCTGCGTAGCTTTTTCTTTGTATCGCTTGTCCTCGAAAAATGCGGATAGCAACAGCAAATTGCTTGCAGACACACTGTTTCCACATGGTTCAGCACCGTCGTGATCTTCCTTTAGACGAATAATTACATTTGGAGAGTTTGCCTGTGAATAGAAGTAGGCATGATTTTCGGTGTCCCAGAACAGACGATCCTGTGTATCTTGTAGATCTCGTGCCCAGCGCAAAGCGTTCAAATCCTTTGTAGCTGAATAGTATTCAATAAGACCTTTGATTAGGAATGCATAGTCATCAAGAAAACCCGAGATTGGCTCCGATCTGTAATTATAAATTAATATACATAAATGCATATAATATAATATAATTATACTTACAAAACTGTGGTGACACTGCTTCCTGTACCTTCACCATAACAAGACCGCACTAGGGTTTTACTCTTCTCGTCGTATAAATATTCTCTCATGAAGGCAACCTGTTTTTTGGCAGCCTCTAAGTACTGCTTGCGATTGGGAGCATCTTTGATGCTCACCAGCTTTGACAATCCGGACAACATCAGACCATTCCAAGCGGTGATGATTTTTGTGTCCAAATGTGGTCTTGGTCTTGTCTCGCGCTCTTTCAGCAGAAGTGAGTTTGTCTGGCGTAAAATATCGTTAACAATTCGTACATCAACCTTAAAATGATTGGCTGTCGCTTCGGGTGTCGTCTGTATCATCAAAATGTTCTTGTCAAGGAGATGTCCATGAGGATCACTAGCTGGCTCCACATTTCCTTTTTCCATTAGGCCGTAGTAGTGCGCATAGATCTCATAGGCATTCTCAACAGTAAAAAGCGATGAATTTTCATCAAAGATATCGCGAACCTCCGCATCAGACCATGCGTAGAAGGCACCCTCAATTTTATCGATGTCACCATGTTCCGGATACGAGTCAGCGTCTTCACCACTGTAAAATCCTCCACCATTATGACGCAAATCCTTGCAAATGTATTGAAAAATTCCATCTGCCACGTCTAGGAAATACGGATCACGTTTAGTTTTGTATGCAGTCACATATGCCGACATCAATTGACCCTGATCGTACAGCATCTTTTCAAAATGTGGTATATGCCACTTGCGATCCACAGCGTACCTTGCAAATCCTCCTAAAATATGATCATGTATGCCGCCTTGTGCAATTTTCCGGAGCGTATCCAAAACCAGCGTCAGTGCTTGCGTTTGGGGCTTTTGTACGTGTGCGTGAAACAAAAAGCTTAGCTGAGAAACTTGTGGAAATTTAGGAGCTTTTCCAAAACCACCCCAAACACTATCAATATTGCGTTGATAGATCTTTATTGCTTCATCAAACTTATCTTCAGTGCTCGACAAGTTCTCGCTGCCACAATCTTTTGACATAGAAGATATACTTTTTTGCATACCTTCGATGATTGTAATTCCAGTTTTAGTGAGCTCCGTTTTGTTAGACTCCCACTTGTCATGAATTTTTCGCAGCGCTGTCTTAAAACCCGACATGCCCCAGCGATCTTCTGGGGGAAAATACGTACCGGCCGTAATTGGTGCCAAATCAGGAGTGAGCCAAACAGACATAGGCCAGCCACCAGAGCCATTGACCATAAGCAAGAAAGTCATGTAGATCTTATCTATGTCCGGTCGTTCTTCACGATCCACTTTCACGTTTACAAAACAACGATTCATAATCTCGGCCACATCAACATTCTCAAAAGACTCTTTCTCCATTACATGACACCAGTGGCATGTTGAGTAGCCAACAGACAAGAAAATAATTTTATTTTCGGCCTTTGCTTTTGCGATGGCCTCATCGCCCCAAGGATACCAATCGACCGGATTGTGGGCATGTTGTAACAAATAAGGAGACTTTTCATTCACCAGTCGGTTTGTAAACGGATGAGCTATGGCATCGGATGTTGTTTCGGCCACAGATACAGCTTTAGGTTCGGCCATTATTGGCGGGTATTCTTTTGGTGGCACGGAGCTCAGATTTCTGTGAAAAAAATGCTTCTATTATTAATTAATATCAATCTAAAAAATAAAGTGCGTCTGATTAAAAGAAACTCTGGATAAACTGCGCATTAGATAAACAATAACAACTAGCTTGAAATAGAACTGTATACCTGCAATTTTTGCGATTATATACTACAGGAATATTTTGCACTGATGAAAATAATACGCTATGTTTGCAAGTCGGAATTGAATTAGAAAATAACTGAGATAATCGGAATATTCTCACTGATCTGCTGGCCAACATAGCAATTGACTAGAACCGGCAATAGGTTTTCTTTTATGTTTATATTCAGTTTATTTTCCAATTGGAAATCTTTTGAATAAATGAATTGCGAACTCAATGTCACTGTCACACTGTCAATATTGTACTTTTGGTCTCCTTAGTAATTTTTAAACATGAACCGGTTGCATAACTTATGGCGAATGTAAATTTGGTTTTTAACCACAGGAAGCAAATAATTAAATTTGAAATTTATGTCATTTACATACAAAACATGAAAGATTCCGAACCCAATAATCCTTCTGTGCTGTCTGATGAACTCTTTGGACCGGTGAAACGCCTTAAATTTCCAAACGATCGAGGTGCTAAAAATGCCTGGCAAGTTTACCAACCGTCATACCAAACCGGACGTTTTTTATCCGAAAATGGACGCCATTTAGTTCCGGATTCATTTGAATTCCCCAAATCTGCTTTAAACGGTTTATCAAACAATAAATCATCAGATGATGATGCTAGTGCTGCACTAGTAGTTGTACCAGCAGAGATCGGAACGCTTAAGTTGTTAGCATTAAACCAAATTATATCATCGTATAAGAGTGGACCGGTAGATGTGCGCATCGAAGGATCCGACCAGATTTATTTCGGGGAAAATTTGGATTTGGACTTGCCCGTGGAAGATATTGTGGAATTGGACGTATTGTTTAATAATTGTTGTGTTAAATTATAGTAGTAGTATATAACAAACCTTTAACTTAGAATGAGATTTTCTGGAAACGAGTTGTGGAACGGAAATGCAAGGATACAAATTTGTACTTAAATTGTTGCTATGATTCGGTCACGAATTGGAAAGTTCTTGGTATTCAAACAAAGCTTGTTGAATTGATGGAAAACACGAGCGTGGAGGAATGGAATGAAAAACTATTCATTTTACGAGCTAAAGCTGTAAACTTAAAAAAATACAGATTTATTTTTATATAAAATTTGTATTTTCAAAGGTGTCTCCGTTTGTGTTTTCCCTTGACATTAGACAACTTCGTCCGCTAGCCATACGCTCATTGGAACGCAATAAATACAATAAATATTACAGAATATTTAATTATCCAAGTGCAGACTGTCACCATGCCAATATAGGATGCGTTTTGGCAGAGCTGAAAAATCTAACAACTTTAAAGCTACAGTTCGGAATCGAGCATTTGCAGTACAAATATGATCAGCGCTTCTTTAAAGTATCCTTTGAAGACATCCAAAATTTGTCGGAGTATATATATGAAGTATTTCATAAAATATCTACTTATATATTTCTGACTTTTGTTACGAAGCTGTCTGGCAACGGTAAACACTCTGGAAACACTGGTCATTCGAAATAGTCAACTGGACGGACGAAAGTGCAAGATTCTGGTTAGAGGCATTGTACAGTGTTTATTGTTAGCCAATCTGGAGCTATCGACATGTGAACTGGGCAACGACAGTGGCAAGGCGATTGGATCGTTCTTGCAGGCAAATGTTAGTCTCAAGTCGTTGGAACTGAAGCGAAATCAGATAGGAGAAGAAGGACTTCAAGCTATCGGCTATGGACTGCAGTGCTTTAAAGGTGAACTCGAGTATATAGGTACATATACAGTAGAATTCGTTGAGTTTCCCATTAAGAGATATATATTTTTTTAAAGGACTTGCATGGAATCCTGTCGGCCAGCAGGGCGTCCTGAACGTTGGCGGTGGATTTTGCAATTCGAAACAAGTAAAACGGCTTGACTTCTCCGGATGTAACGTTGGCATCGATGGAGCTTTTTTCGTGGCTCAGATTATTGGCTTTCATCAGCAATTGACGCACATGGACATGTGCTCGTTGCCATTGGGCTGGGAGGGCGGAGAGAAATTGGTTCAAGTGATGACGGACAACAAGAGTGTCGTCTATCTTGAGTGCCGCGAGTGTGGTTGTAGCTCTTTCATTTAAAAAACTACAATATAAGAAAACTTTTTTTTTTAATAAAGGACTTTCTGAAAAACAAGAGCGAAAACTTAAGATTCTATTAGAGCGAAATGTATATTATGCAGAAAACCCTTGCTTTCAAAAAGATCATTTTACTGTCGATGATGAAGTTGAGGTAGAGGCCTGGTTGCGTAAAGTCAAGTATGTATTTAGTTTTCAAGACACACCACTTAAATGTTTTAATTAATTCTGTATCATAAAAGACATCCCTTGCTCGTCAAATGTATGGCTCGCGCAGAGTCAACGGACTCGTTTGATCTGACAAAGCGTGATGCACTAACCTTTGATAATATTCCTTCGTTTATTCCTCCGGAGCAAAGAATCATTCCATCAAACTCCCAACTGCTAAAAACTTACTACATCGACTGCTTCGGCTCGGATTCGGAGATGCGTCTGTTCAATCCCGACAAAATGGATGATGATCTATTGTCGCAAAGGTTTTTCTATAGTCTTTAAACATTACTTTTCTTTCAAGATAATACTATTTCACTTTATCCATATGTGTAAATATTATAGGAAAGGACACACTTTTCAACCGAACGATTTTGACAACAAAGACTTTCTACTGGGCGTCCAAACTGGCCGGACCATTGATTTGTCGTGCAAACATTACTTCAAACACTGATCTTTTTTGTTAAATTAAATTTTATTGAAACAAATGATAAAAATATTTATGTTTATTTTTAAATATACTTATTGGTTTATCCTGTTTAAGTTTCTAGTTTTAAATGATAAACATAAATGAAAACAAAAATATTATTGCCTTTTATGTTATTTAATTGTTTTTGAAATTATGCAACGTTGATATCACGTTTACCAACGCAACTATATATTCCACCATCTCGGTTGTTTTCCCGGATGGATAATTATATCTATCTTCTCCATCTCTTTTTCCAGTGGATATGGTCAAACTGTGGAGCTGAAAAGATACAAATTATTTGATTTGTTAACACAAGAAAAGCTGTCGCGTTTTTTTTAAATTGAATTGACGATATGTTTCAAAGTTGTTGATATAAAACTAAAAGATATATTTTTTTTTACATTATCTTCCAACAACCTTTGAAAATAGCAAAAATAAGCAAAAAACAAGTATAAAACAACCAAAAACAAGATAAAAAAGACAAATAGAAGCTAAAAATTAATAGAACAAAAATATTTTTTATACTTCGTATTTTGTAAAAATCTTCTAAAAATATTCAATTATTATAATGTTTTTTTTATTTCCACATTATTTAATATAAAGTATAAAATCCCAAGAGGCGGAAGTAGTTGTTTAAAACTCGTTTCTTATGGCTAATGAAGGATGGATTACACAAAATGTAAAGAAAATTTGAAGATCATTTTTAGGAACATTGAACGTATTTCAAGAATATTTTATAAAAAAATTACAATAATTTAATTTATTTACCAAAAAAATATTTTTTGTGACAAAAATTTGTTCATTGTAACAAAAAATATTTATGGTAACATTTTTTATTCTTTGTATTAATTATTTATTAATGGTACAAAAAAAAATTTAACCAAAATTTCATAAAAAGCAAAAAATGTAACCCGTAAAGTTTTTAATGTATTTTTAAGTATATATATTTAATAATTGCATACTCATCCATTCTTAGATGCATAAAATCCTGTTCTTTTACTAGAAGAAATATTTTATAAAAATCAATGTTTACCGCAAACTTTTCACCCAAACAAACTACAATAAAACCATAGCAACTTCACAAAACTCCGCCGTTTTGCGTTGTTCTATTCTATATAATATGCCAATATTTATATTTTTTTTGGTTAACTTCTACGTGTTTTGTCATTTTCTGACGTTTTTCTTTGTACGTTTCTTATATTTTACATAAATATCCTCAAAATAATAATCGTAATTGTGTCAATCGTTGGTTATTGTGAAACACCTGTGCCTGTAATCTAGAAGACACTGTGAAAACGCGGCCTGGAAATTGTATGTGTCAATCAAATTTAGGCACTATATTTTGCACTAAAGATGCCGCCAGTGAAAAAAGAGAAATCATTTATGCTGGGAAAAGACAGTCGCTCAGTAAGCAATCAATGTATATTTTGTTCAGTATCAAAAAAATAGTTTTAGTTGATTTTCCATTATTAAAACTTACGTCATCAATCATCTCCTTTATTTGTGGAGTATACAATTGAGTTTTTTTTAAATGGAAGATCACGAAATTGAAGCTATTTTATTGTTAGGTATAATCTTATATGTGAATAATTATACAAAGTTTCACTTTATTCTCACCGATATATAAATAGAAAAACAAACAATGTTTATATTTGGGTGTAAATAACCACTAAAAAACTTATATTTTAAATCACTACAAAATCTTGTTGATCTTTTGTTTAAACCATAAATAATAACAAAATTTATATAAAACATTCCATCTAAAAAAAAACAAAGTCTAAAAAAACACTATAAAAGAAAATTACACTGGACTTTCAAAGTCTAAATCCAAATCCGTGCTTTCTTTGTCAGCAGCCACCTCAAACTAAATATAAACCCTTTCTTGTAAATCCAAGAAAATGATTTGCAAGCGAATATTTATATTTACAGCTGGAAACACACAATATATTATAAAATATAAATAGTATTATATAAATTAATATGTTGTATATGTATATTGTATATACATGCTCAAATAAACCCTGCCTCGTTTATATAAACACGCTTTATAGCCATTTAAAATTGTCGTGCTAAGCGACCATTACTGTTGACTATGTAGAGCGATTTCCAGTGCTGTGACGCGCACGCAGCGAAAAAGTTTTAAAAACTAAATTTGTCTAATTTTAAATAAGTTAAGTTTGATGGAACCTTATTTATATAGCATATGCACTAGGGTTAATCCATGTTTATAGGCAGACAATATTTTTTGATTTTATAAATTTAAAATATTTAAAAAAATGGAAAACTTAAGTTGGATCAGCTCGTTCGATAGACACGTTTTTAAAAGTACCGTTACCGAATTAATTGAAAATAATATAATTGCTTGGTTATGGTGACGGTGCTGATGATTGATGGGTATCGACTTCATGGAATCGTTTTCAGCCGAATCGGTTAGCCAATTATACTTAAACCTATTTTGGGGTTAGTTTATTTCTATAATTGGATGGTTTGGAGATTTTTTTGCGGGTCTCTCTGAGATAAAGAGTACTGAAGATTATGTTGCATTGCTAATTGGGATGTCTGATATGCCCATCTTGTGTTTTAGTCACAATTTCAACTTTTAAATATACCCCCAGACCATTTGTTTTTGTCGTACATGGTTTTCTGCAATACTGCAATACCATTGTCTAAGTTGGTCTTTATAGAGGCTTTTGCTGAGAGTGAATAATTTGTCAAGGCTATGTCTGTAATCCCAAAATGGCGATGGACTCAAATGTTTATTGTTATTATGATAATAATATTTTTTACCGTTTAATGGAAACGTTTTTTTGTTTTTTTTTTTAGCCTCATCTAAAATCCTTTTAACCTTCTCTATAATCTATCTATTATTCGCAAATAATTAGAGATCAAAACTATACGCCGAAGGTGCGAGAAACCTAAATTCTCTTGGACCTACACTACCTTTTTTGTTTGATCATTTAACAAGTCTTTATCCAAACCCAATATAAAATACTAGGACACTTTCTTACTAGGAGGAAACCTTCTACTTTCTTCTCCATCTATTCTAAATTCACCATAAAATCGAGTTTTATAAATTATTAATTTAAACTAGATCTTTATCAAAATATACCTACGTGATAAGATTTAAATAAATTTAAATGCTATCATTTATATTCAAATGACGCATAAGCATTGACTGTTGTAAATCAAAAAAATGAATTAGTTATCTCCTGCCAAACCAAACAAAAAAGTAATCAAAGTTAAAATGAAACCTGTAATTTGCTTCAGAAATAACTTTATCCGAATTCTGGTTTAAAAGCCAACAATAATAACTTACATGAAAAAGAGGAATTAATCATTTAAAGAATAATATTTTTTTACATTAATTCAGAAAATTTACCTTTTATGTCAATAGCATTTCCGTAATCAGCTTTTTCAAGATAAAAAGCTACATTAACTTTGTTGTCATTAAGAATATTTAAGTTTTTTTTATATTTGCTTTTTTAGATTAGCTATTTTGTCATTAATTCCCTGGAACTGCAAAAACGGAATTAACTTGCTGGAACTGCAAATTTAATAATAATTCGCAAAAACTTCACCTCTTTTCAAAGGGGACAAGGTTAAAAATATATTAAAAAAGGAAAACGAGCGCGGTAGCAATTTCTGTTCTCCAGCGAGTTAATTCCGCCTTTGCAGTTCCAACAAATTAATGTCAAAATAGTTAATCTAAAAAAGTAAATATATAAAAAGTTTTTATTATTTTATTTGTTCTTTGAAAAATTAAGGAAAATAAAGATAATGTCGATGTGTAATTCCGGGTGTACTAATGACATAAAATCAAATTCATAAACTTAATTCCAAATTAGTAAAGACCTAGCTGCGAAAACAGTCAAACAAAAACTATACATACATTTCTAACCAGTTTTCAGATAGTTTGGTATAAAGATAAAACAAATTTCAACACTCAAGATTTCGACATTTAAGATTTCAGCATTATTGGCAACCAAGATTTTCATTTTTAAAGATTTTTTCTCAAAATTTTATAATTTCAATTTAACAAAAAAAATTGAAATGAGAACCAGGAACCAGGTAATAGCATTTAATAGCATTAGTTTGACAATTCCTAATGCCAATAGTATTATAAATATATAGGTATAATAAAATAATATTTTCATTTTTGACAGGGTGAGTTTTTAACATTATTAAAATGACATATGTAAACAATTTAAAATTTAATCGCTGACACCAATGTAATGTTAGGGATTTTAATTAAAGCAAGTCAAACACAAAAACTCATCATGAACATTTAAAAATAAACAGAAACAGAAATTTTTCCCAGATATAATTATT
>JAAAKO020022423.1:0-14789 GCA_010015015.2 Bolitophila cinerea | reverse complement strand
GGTTATCACGTGTGCTTCACACGCACAAGGTCCCCGGTTCGAACCCGGGCGGAAACATATATTCATTTTTTTATCCTTTTTTATTTTTTATTTTTATCAAGTTTATTTTAATTCTTTTAAAACTATAAAAAAAAAATTGTTTAAAAATTTTAATACACATTAATAAATAAATACTGTTTAAAATAAAATAATTCTTTTTATTCTTGAAATAATCAAATTAAATGCCTATTACAGAAACGAATGCATCGCATGGAAATGTACTGTTAACAAAAGCCGCATGAACATACTCTTGGAACAAAAAGTAATTCTTTTAATTTTTTTGTGTGTGTGTTTGTGTTTTGTGTTTTAAATCTTATATTTCGACTAATATTTAGACTCCTTGGGAACTTGGGGACTTGCACAAGAGTGATTTAAGAAAGATCGTAGATGAGCTTGCCAATTCCAGCGAGTCCAGCGACGCATCCAACGACAGTTGCATTGAACAAAATCTTGTCGCTTGTTCCGCGCTTCAAGAAGATTGGTTGGCCGTCCTTAACCTACAAGAAATAACAATATTAGAGAATGTTGTGTAATTTTTATAATGTATATATTCAAACCTGATACTTTTCTTGCAGGCTGCGAAGGGTTTTGTAGCCTTCATGAACTTCGAATTTGGTGGCATCACGGGCCACAGGTGTGTTGGAGATCTGGCGCACCGACTGCTGGGCCAAACGGCTGACGTTCTGCAAATGTAATTGAATTTGATAAAATGTCAATAATATTGATTAGAATTAGACTATGCAAAACGACCACGACCACGTAACGTATCAGTTCCGATTTAGATGCATTTCTCAAACAATTTAATTGGTTTATAAATATTAAAAAGAAACGAATACATGATTTATTATTTTTCACTTCATATGTATACACAAATATTTAACTTTCCAGTGATCCAGCCAAGAAATTACGTAATTTAAGGTTAGGTGGTAAAAGTAGTTATTTTCTCATAAACCACAAATTACAAAACAATTAAAACGTAAACACAAGATAAAGCTAATATAAGTGCTTCAATTATCATCCAAATTACCTTTGCAATGGTCATTTTGTCCTGAAAATTGATCTTTTCCTAATGTAAATGCAAGTACAAGTAAAAAACTTGAGGAGTTGAGTAAAATTGAGGATATGATAGCTGTCAGATGAGAAATTTGACAGTGACACATGAATTATATTTATATTTACGTTAGGATAACTTAACGAAAGCTACAGTGGTGCCATTATCCAGTAAACTTCAGTCTTTTAAAGAAACTAAACGAGCAAGTGAAAAATAATAACAACGCAAAGTTCTTGAGTCGGTTAGCAAATAAATTGCATTAAAAGAACAATAAACATTGAATTATCGTACGTGAATATTAAAAATGGGTTTTTTAACGGTCCTTAAGAAGATTCGACAAAAGGAGAAAGAAATGCGAATTCTGCTGCTGTATCCTTTTTAAAAAATACAAACATTTGTTTTGGGTGGTTTCTGCACAGCAGATTTGTACACTGCTAGCAATAAAAATAAACATGACAGGTCTGTTATTTATTGTAATGGTTTTAATGTGATTATGGCGTGTTTTAATTACCATTGATATTAATATTTTATATAAATTTGTTTTCTATTTTCAATAAACATTTCCTTAACCACGTATACAACAGTGGCCTAGACAATGCTGGCAAGACAACAATTCTGAAGCGCTTCAACGGTGAACCCATTGACACAATCTCGCCGACGTTAGGCTTTAATATTAAAACGCTTGAGCATCGCGGCTACACGCTGAATATGTGGGATGTCGGTGGGCAGAAATCGTTGCGTTCCTACTGGCGGAACTATTTCGAGTGCAGTGATGGCCTTGTGTGGGTGGTCGACAGTGCAGATCAAATGCGTCTGGAGGCTTGCAAGGACGAGCTTAAGGTGTTATTGGAAGAAGAACGTTTGGCAGGTGCAACACTACTGGTGCTCGCCAACAAGCAAGATCTGCCTGGTGCAATGAGCGCTCAAGAAATTAAAGATGTGAATATTTGATTAAGTAGTTTCATCGGATATTTATGTATAGAAACTTTTATTATAGATTCTGGAATTAGACGCAATTACTACGCATCACTGGAGCGTTGTTGGAGTTAGCGCAGTAACCGGTGACAAGTTGTTATCCTCTGTGGATTGGTTGATTGATGACATTGCCAGACGAATATTTACACTGGATTAAGGCCTAAAATATTTAAAATATAATGATTTTGCCTTACTGTGGTTATATATACAATATAATTTAAACAGATCTTGTATTTATTTTAAATAAAACAGTTAAATAAAACTTTAAATAAGTTTTTCATACCCATTTTATTTATTTATGCGAAGAGAGGTTACATTTTCTTAAAACAAAATCTTCAATTATATATAAATGTATTATACCAAGTAAAATAAAAAAAATACAATTTTTAAAAACTTATAAATTCAATTAACAGTGTATTCAGACATAATGTCATATTCGACGTCTCGCGATCATGATTTACTTTGCACAAACATTAAAAACACTTAAATAAATTCGACGAAACACAAAACAACAAGCATAAGGTTCTTGGAATAAAAATACAATATTTGAAAAAAACTCACAAAAATGATGGCTGATATATATTAGTTTGTTCGTAACCAAAACTCTAGTAAATGGTAACCCTTTTTATAAGAAACACAACTGAAATAACAGTAAGTCCAAAAGTAAATAATTTAATAAGCTTTTCGAATCGTTATTACGCCATTAATGAATCACTGTTTACTCTATTGTCTAGATATACACAGCTCGGGAAGTATTTTATTTGCAGGTTTGCACCTTTTCCTGTGTGCAAAATATATCTCACAAGATGACTGAGAACAATGACACTCGAATTTTTATTCATCAGACACCGTTAGAACCAACTGCCGTTCAAGGCCAGTTAGTAGTGCCACCTGTCTGGAGCATTTCCACATTTTTACGTGAAATGTCTCCATTTATTCCACAACACGGCGGACACACAAACGAAACGCACCAAGAAAACATTCCACATTTCCTTTCAAACAGATGGCTACCATCAAGACAACCGGTTGCCATTCGTGAAGATGATTTAAACTATGTTTCAACTACAACAGCTCCGAATACACAGGAATCACGATTTCTTCCTGAATTATCAAATAACTTAAATACGACACAACAAACGTCTAATCGTCCATCAGTCATCGGAACAAGTGGTAACGGAGCTGCTGCTGCTGCTGATTCACCTGTGACACCTACGGTCTCACCTACAACAATTGCCATTCGACGAGACGTACCCCGCCGAAGATCGGTGCTTAGTGAAAATTCTACAAACACCGTTGAGGAAGCTCTGAATCAAGTGCCAGAGTTTCGTGCGGCAATGAGCTCATTACAACGTTACTTACCTTTTCTTTTAATGGTTGTGTTCACTAGCGCATATGATCACATAAATGGAATCTTGTACGCGTGTGCACTATTTACGGTATTCGTGCACGCTGACACGATCGTACGTCAAGAAGTGTCCAAGCAAAGCAATCGTGATCCGGCTCGCCTTTGGCGTGAGTTAGTCTACTTGATAGTGGTGACCGGATTTGTCGGATGGCTAGAGTATGCTAATTTATACATAACGGTATTGTTCATACCACTGGAAGAGCAAACTTTATCCTTAGGGGAACTGATGTACTCTCTGCTAATCACTGATGGATTCCTAAAGTTAATCACAGTGGGCATTAAGATATGTATTACATTGCAACCGGTAACAGTACTCGAGTATAAGGGAAAGGTATGAAGAGCAATAATGAATCTATAATTGTTCAAAATATAACTTTTTTGTTATTGATTTCAGGGTCGATTTTACCAAGTAACCGAAGCTGTGTCACAGATGTACCGAAATCTAACAACCGTACAGCCATGTCTTTTCTTCTTGTTACAAATTTACGCTGGACATGATTTTGTAAGTCTTAACAAAGTTATTCAATCGTATCGTAACAGTTCATCATATATTATTTTAGGTTCTAGGATTTGTCCTGATTATTGCGTATGGAGTAGCTAAAATGATAGACTTGCTCCATACAGCATCTTTTTGCCTAAAATCATGCACAGCCGCCCTAAAACAAAGTGTTGTAAGTATATTTGACTAATCTTGTTTGAATAAATAATAATAGAAACTTTTGCACAGACGTTTGGCGTTATCCCAACAGCTCAGGAACTCCTACAGAAATCCGATGGACAATGTTCGATTTGTCATGATGCTCTAAATACACCTATCATGTTAGACTGTGCACACATCTTCTGCGAATTCTGTCTTGGCACATGGTTGGAACACGAACAATCCTGTCCTCTGTGTCGGGCACGCGTGAATGCTACTCCCATGTATCGAAACGGGGCCACCTCATATTTTTTGCAGTTATTTTAAAACAATATTGTCTGATGACAATCCCATTGATAAGATAAAACCTTATTATTTACAAAGATCCCACGAAGTAGTACATTTTCTACGACTTATAAACATAAGATACACATTTTTGCCCGGCAGACGGTCAAATAAGTTGATATTTACACACACACACACACACACACCCACACACGGTAAACCGTTATGTTTAATAATACCCACATACAATATATAATAAAATCTGTATTTATTTTAGATTTACAGAATTTTTTTTTAAAGATAGACGAAAAAAACCAAATCACCTTCTAAATGTAAATTTTTGAATTATTGCAAGTGATGTTTATTTTTTTAATTTATTAAGAAGCTAATTTTTAAGATTATACTTTGTCCATAGCCCATCCAATGGTACGTGACTGGAAGAACTCGCCGTCTCCAGCAGTTGCCTGTTTGTTGACATTTCGATGACGCTCTTTTGAAACGATCTCTTCGAGAATTTCACCGTCCCCTTTTATAACTCTACAAAATTGTATTAATTAGTTATTTTGAAAATAAAGTTAAAAACAGCAAATGTTACCCAAAACAGCCCTTTTTGGAGAAGGGTGGGGTAGGCTTAACTGATATATTGACAAAAAAAATTTGTAAAACACATTTGCGCAAACTAAAGATGGGAAAGAATCGTTCCATCAAAACATACAAAAATAGTACTTTAAATTGAAGGTATATAGCTAAAACATCTTTAGCACCAAAATTTTATTTAATATTACTCATCTAGACTCCGCCTAAGAATCAAAGAAGACCACCCATCACTCTATCCTAAAGGAGCTGTTCCAGGAAACTTCAGCCAAATCAATTGTTTTGCACCTAATTCGACCAGTTTCCGGATCTTTAACGCGTCGAATGAAATTCTGTTTAGCATCCCACTCTTCCTTTGTCTGTGGCGCACGAGCTTTACTGTTCATCAGCGCTATATACAGAGTAATAAACACACAGAGGAAATGAACAAAAATCATCCGAAATATTGTAAATTACCGATCGGTGGTCCACAGTCGGCCATCTCTTCGTCAACCGGTTCTACGACCGGTGTGGTCACCAGATTAGCCTTTCGCTCCTGGCGTTTTCGCTGTTTCTCACACTTGCGCAGTTCCCGTTTGGCACGTTTGTCAATCTTGCGCTCTTGTTTCTCCTGTTTGCGCTGAATTTTACGTAAACGTCGCGCCTCCTTTTTGGCCTTTAGCTTCTCGACGAGTTTCTGTTTCTTGGCCCGTTTCTTGTCTGCATCTGTACTGGAACCGCTTGACGAAGATGATGTTGACGAGCTACTCGAACTGCTGCTCGACGACGTGTCGGAGCCACGACGTTTTTTCTTTGATTTTCGCAAATCGTCTTTACCGATCAGCGGAGATTTTGCATCGCCACCACCATCAGCCTCACTGCCCAAAAGATCCTTGTGCCAGCCCACATGCGGTGCAGGTCCTTCGGGTGTACGATTCATATTGCTTTTATATTTACGACAATTACGTTTGGTTTTTTGTGTTTTGTTTTGATTGTGATCTTCCTGGTTTCAATTTACGTTTGCAGATTGCAGAATGAGTGAAAGTGACAGATAATATGTCAATAACTTAAACAAGTTTCGTCAGGCAGGGTTGGGTTGTTTTATTTTTTTTTGCTTATAGATAAATAATGGTTGGTGGCGATAAAAAAAAAGTTTTTTTGCGTTACGTAATATATGGATGTCCCTTAAAAAAAACAAGCTCATCCATACATTAGAACATCATTTAAACAAAAAAACGTTGTAAAAAGGGACAAATTAAACCGAAAGGGGGCATGTTATATACATTATTTTTAAAATAAACTCAAATACATTTCTACATTGAAAGGGTAAAACTAAACAAAATCTTAGTATGTGAACGCATTCTCGCACTGACACATATGAGTGCGTTTCTCAAGAGGTTTGCGTCTCGGAATGTTTGTATGAATTTTATTTGTTATGTCATTTTGCGTCACTACACACCGGTCGGGTTTGTTTATGTTTGTTGAGTGCTGCCTTTGCTGAAGTGTTTGCTATGTGTTCTCTTCTTTATTCATCTAACTTTGAGAAATGAGAACAAATAAGTATTTTTAAAAGATTGATCGATGTGTTAAAAATTAATAATAAATAAAATGTTGGCGGAACGAGATTATAAAGTGAAAATTCGGCGTAGCGACCAGCAACATACGATGAATAAAAAGGAATAAAAGTAAAAGGTAAGGGTTCTATTCAAGTTTTTGAAAAGAGTGTGGGATGTTTGTGTATTTTGAATTTTGTTATCCTGGAATATGGACTTATATGATAAGACGTAAAATGTATTAAATAACATTTTTAAATAGTAATTAGAAATTTATATTGAAAAAGCTATCTGCTGATTATTCTTTTTTTTTGTTTGGCAAACAGTTGCCGCGGTAACATTGCAACGCTGCGTTTTTTAATGTTTGTGCTGCGTGTTGCATGCCACCAGGCGGTAATAAATTCATCGGCTACTAGATTGATATTTAATTCTATAAAAATATTTACAAATCGCACAAGATTTTGGTTTCTTGGAATTCTCTCTCTCTCTTAAATCTTATTAGTTATTCAATATATAAATTTGTATATAATATATATTATAAAATATAATACACAGCAAAATTTAAACAAAAAGTGATGATACTCTTAAAATTCGAGTGATAACAAGTTTATTTTTAAACATGCACATGCACATCGTAAATGAAACAAAACGCGCCTCGTAAAATAAAACATAAACACGCAGATTGACGATTGAAATACGATGAACAACAACCAGATAAATATACACTACATTTTATCCACAGGAGGTTGTGCACAGCTTGCACCCTGTCGTAATAATGGCACTATATTCATATGATGTAAACTCTTAAACGTATATCAATAATCACTTACATTCGCCTCGCCAAGTTCTAGCCGGCGCCGTCTAGAAACTGTCTCCACGGATATTAGTTTTTTTATTTCTTCAAGTGGGGATTCTTCACGGGGTTTCTCTAATCAGTAATCACAATCATGCTCACTGGCACGCGCTCTGCCGTACAGCTTATCAAGTGCGTGATTAAACTAAAATACCAATTTCAACGAGGAAACAAACTCGCGTCTTGATGTCGTGACTGAAGACAAACATATTTTTGATTTCAATTATGGAGTACGGAATATATTCTTAGTCATTGCGACATTTACATTTGCATAATATTTCTGAACATTATTTATGAGCACCATTCAAAATAAAAATAGCAAATATTATGTGGGTGTATTTGTATACATGAAGCGATGTCGGTAGCAGGCAGGACCCAGGAAAAGGGGTGGCTCGAAACAGACATGCTCCACATCAACTGCGGCCGCTGACGCTCGTGTGCTTGTGGATTACAATCAAATTACTGTATAACTTACTTCAACTCCTTGAAAGCACAGCAAAGGTTTTGCGTTTTGTTTGGTCTTCATTTTGTTGTTTTTAGAATATGATGTATTTAGTCGATAAATAATAATATTTTATGTATTACCAAAAAATATTTAAAAATATGTATATAAAAAACTAGTATAAACTAGTATTTGGTATTTGGGATAATAATTTACATTGCACCAAAGGATAACCCAGCCAAGCAAAGAATAACAAATTCACACCCAAGACAAAGAGGAGTGTCAACCAGTCGAGAGGTTTAAGAGAAACCGAAAACCGGAACCCATCTAATATGTGGTACAAATAAAAAATACGGTTCCTGGATAAACGGTATCACGGTTACATAATTCATTTAAAATATAATATTGGTTTTATCCAAATTATGCGGCATAGAAAATAAATAAAGATTCACATGGATATTTTTATTTATTTATCTATATTTTAAAATCTTTTCACCTATTACCCGTAGAATATCGGCTCTAGGTTTATGGGGTCGTGAGGCATCTCCTAGGGTGATGTCAGCCTATTTCATATTTACAGATCTGTTTTAGTTGAGATATTCTAATTATTTTAAGAAAAAACAAATTAAAATAAAATGGATTGCAGGATTTATTTGATTTGATTGATTAAGATTAATTAAGTAAGTTTAGTTTTTTTTGTCGTTTCTCAAGTAGACATTTCTATGTTTGTGTCTTTGACATAGAAACAAACTCAAAATAGTCATCAAGCCCAACAACTTAAGTCCTAACCATGAGAAAGACGATAGGTGATTCGTGTGTTGCTTAAAAAAACCGGCTGGCTTGCATCATGCAATTTCTGATGCGAAGCTTCTCCCGTAGAAAATGTTTCCGTAACAAGGGTAAAAATTAATAAAAACAAAAATTATATGCATTAATGTTTCAAAATATAGCTTATTCTAAGCACAGATAATTTCAAAGTGTGATCGTTATATTGGACACTAAATTCATAGTTTTTTTTTAATATTTTACCTATAATAGAAAATCAGAAATCATCACAATTACAATTACAATTAATTGTGAAGGAGCGACACATGAGATTGTTACTGTTAGCAGCAATTGTCTGTCAAAATAATCCTTCTAACTAGGTTGCCGGCCAATTAGGTGTTTTGACATTGCCCAATTTCACAAAAACTTTAAGATAAGCTTGGCGTTAGTATATTATTTAATGATTAAAAAATAAACAAATTTTATTATTTAATATAATTTATTGTCCAAACATTACAATCACTTTTCGACATCATTATATACGCTAGTAATTTAAAATATCAATACAACCAAAACGTATATCGATTAAATTACCTGTATCTGCAATAAGAATTAAGTTTAAATTTATTTTATGATATACATTATATATTATATAATGTTTTAAAAAATACCCACTCCTACGAATGCCGACAGTATATACAATTTTTTTTCAACGCGCTTCTGATATAATATCACACAATAGTCTGGTGTATCTCTCTCCTGGGACCAGATTTCGAACCATAACATATATATGCGTCTGCTGCGACTAATGCACAGGTGCTGCGTGCCGTGGCGGATGAGAATTGTTTATCTGTGGTGGTCGATTCTGCAGGAATGATTTGATGGACTTAAAAGGCAACTGAAAGTGATAATATGCACAGTACGGCAACGGATCCCAGTAAACAAACAGAGCTTCGCGTTTGTCAAGTACAGTTCCGATAAGTTTTCCAACAGCATCAACAGACGGTTGCTTTAGAGTGTTCATAACTGCTTCGTGTATCCAGTATCGTCCACCATCCTGCACAATGGGTCCTGAGTTTTGTCGTGAGAAATGTGGACACGGTTTACACAGAATACGTGAATGTACGCCAGTGTGACAAATGTACGGTAACGAGACACCGACACGTGTTCCAAGCGGAAATAGAATACCAGATTGTTCACAACGCACAAATCGGAAACTAATGTGTCCATTTATTGGACGCTGCAAACGCACACGAGAAAAGAATTCATTGAGCCATTTGTCCACGTTCTTGTTTTCGATTGGTACCAGACTTCTGGTTTTCGGTTGTACCGAGCACGTTACGTTCGCCACCACCTTTGACTCCTTCACCGTTGTACAAGTAACGTAGTGCATACCAGGTAGATCACGGATAACCACCCACTGTTGTTCTTCGCTAATCTCATGCGATAGTTTCAAATCAGTACGATTTGGAGGCAACACGTATTTATGTCGCTCAAGTATGCCACATTGTCCACTTGCAATAAGGATGTTCCGATATCCGGCCAACCAGCCTATGTCGTATAGTCTATACAGATCCTCCTTAGATTTGAGTACTCGGTGTGGTGGTAGAGCAATATGATTATCTCGACATTTTTTCATCACTTCTAGAATATCGTCTAGTACGGAGACCTCTTGTGCACCTGGTATAAATGAAGGACAACCGAGCAACTCCAAGTGTGGTTTAGCCAATGAATCATAGTGGGCCACATTTGTTGCACACACTGGAATATAGTACGTGGGAGACTCTGCCTCAACGATGTCACAGAGTGCTTCTATGTATACGTTAACTGATTCCGCTGTGGGTTTAGGCACTGTGTAGTACTTACTGACAGCTGTAGAGAAACGGGCCAATCCAAAGAGTCCTTCGAAGTCAAACACAATAACACGTGCTCCAGACGAATAGAAATTCCTGGCCAGGTGAAGTGTTTGAATGGTACTGCCACCACTGATCATAACGGTTCGTTTTGTGCGGTGTTTCTCGGTATCTGGGCGATATACTACTACCAACATATACTTGATTATAGCTAGTGGAAATGCGATGATCTTCCAGAAAACCCACAAACTAGCTGATATCCAAAAGGTTGGTGCGGCAAAGAGTAGTAATGGACTAAATAAAATGTTCAGCAGGGCAGATAGCAGACGTCCCGTTAAACTGATTACGAACAGCGGCCACCAGAGAATAGCACGGATAATAATATTTGGCTTAGATCCCATATTGAAAGCATGCTCGTTGTTTCGTTGAACTGGTTCATCGACGGCTCGATCTTCAGGAATCAGTGTGAACGTACTCGAGTAGTTCCTTCGCATCATCACCAGTGGTGATGTCGCAGTGGACGTGGGTGATGTACTGATCGGTGACGAAGGCATCGATTGCGGTGAATTCTGCCTAGAACTGTACGGAGTGCCTCGCGGAGTTGATGGTGCGGAACGTGAGTACGGAAAACAGTGATTGCCATTGGTGTCTGGTCGTGGCCAGACACCGAAAAAGTTTTCTGTGCTGGTACTGGGCATTTTGTACATAAATAGTTTGTGAAATTGAACTCGATGAATATTGTCACACACATACATACACACAATCGTAAGAACTTTTATGATTTTGTTTTCATTTGAGCGACGGACACAGGTGTATACTTTTCTAAAAACTTTATAGCAATCACTTTACGAAATTATAGTATTAATCTCAACTGCTGCTACTGCTGCTGTTTCTGGTTCACGCACACGACATGTTTGGCCGAGTCCAACGTAATCTTTACACTAAATTGTTATTCTTAAACCGCAGTCTTGTTTCAATATTAAGTATCTATACTTGGAAATGTAAATTATCGTGTACTTTGACCTATTGTGTGCAGAGAGCATGCAAGATGTGCACAGCGCAGTAAAGTTAAATTCTGCAAATGTGTGCGTAAGTATATATATATGTAAATTATACACAAATGTACTTATATCTCTGCGATTGTGTTGTTGCATTGCATTTTGATTTGTATTTGCGGGTGTGTTATGTTTTTGTGATTGAGTGTTTATAAGAAAATTTGAGATAACGTATTTGTTGTGTTAAACAAGATTTTTGTTCAATATTTAATAATATTCATATTATATATGATTATTTTTTTGTTAGATTACGGATATTAAATGAATATTCTTAATTATTATTATTATTTATATTTATATAGCTAAACATTTAGCGTAATCCAAAAAAAAAAACAATTTGTGCAATAAAAAATTAGGATTGGTTTTCATATTTCAAACTATATATAGTCAGTTAGGTCACTTAATGCTCTCAGAGCTACTTAGCTGCCAGTGCAAATATAGACTTTGAAGTTAAGGTCTCGCTGCAGATGGAGGAATGATCTGAAAGTGCGAAAAAAAAATCGTTTTGGCTTCAAAGAATTAGGTTCAAAAGGAAGGTGCAAAAGTATTTTCAAAGCGAATGTCAGAGTAGTTTTCATAGCACTCGAAATGCCGATACAAAAAAGTAGTTGACATTTTCGGCTAATCAATCGAACTTGTGACTCTTATAACAGGAGCAAAAAAATTGAATCATTAGATTCATTTTCTCACGTAATTCCCCGCATAAAACCATCTAAGATGCAGAGTGTTTTATTCCCAGATTTCCCGTGATGAACTTCGCCGCCTCTCACTTTGGAGAGTTCAGTAAAAAATCTGGTAAGGATAGTACTTCAATGGGTCCATCTGTCGGCGTAAGTGCTAATCTATGAGACGGTTATCACCATCATCGACCCAATTTACAATAGATATATAAAAAATAATTCGGTGCCATATCATTTTAAAAAGGCATTTCAAAAATTCTGAATTGCCATAATAAACAATATGAAAGCACGCTGCCAGTTGACTGCTGCACTATCCACTATATGGTATACATATTACACTGGCAAACCAAAATTCCCAAACCCTCTAAAATCAAATTTTCGATTTTGCAGGTTAAGATGAGGAGAATATGATAGAATATTTTCTTAGGTGGGATGACATAAGGCCCACGGCCTTATGCCCAGATCGACACGGACATATAGCCTATGGGTATTATGTCCGTTTTGACATAGGCCTTATGTCCGTTTCAAATCAGACATAAGGCCATGGGCTTTATGTCCGATTCAACCAGACATTGACTTGATTTACATGGACTTTATGTCCTTTTTAAACACACAAGGCCCATGGGCTTTATGTCCGTCGGCCTTATATCAACACTCCATTTTCATATTGTAGCCACCAAAAAGCTGCACATAAACGGATTTTAAATATATAGCTTTATATAACATTATATATAGTATTATACATTTTTTTATTAAAATGCAAATAACAATTTTGGAGGTAAATGTTATATAAGATTAATATTTATTAAAACCACTTTTTGCATATGTTTTTTAGACTTACAAAATTTAATGTGTTGATTTTTTGTATATTTATCTTACGGGGATTTTTCGAAAATAAATACATATAAAAGTAAATTTCGACTATCAAATATTTTTACAAAACTATTCCCGATTTCCTATTGTGCCATTCAAATGGCTGGTACCTAATATGTTTTAGTATATGTATATACAGTATACACTATACACTATACAAATTCGTATATGTATATAAGAATCCTTAGTGAATTCATGAAACCCACCGCACAAAGCTTTTACAGCTCCAAGTCGTGCTCAAAAAACACTTATATATATATGTATATATATAATATAACTTTATATATACATTACACATGTTGTACATATAAACGCATTTTATATTATATACATAATGTTGCCACGCACGTTTTACATAAATTCTTTTGGGGAGCCACAATAAAATACTGCACAATTTACTATATTTTACATCCATTTATATGATTATAATATAGAAAATATTGAATTTATCGTTAGGTAGACTTTTGGCGGTTAAGCAAAACCATCGATTAAACGCACAAAGTATATTGTTTGGTTTGCGTGGGATCTATTTATGTGCACGCATTTTTCCGTAAAAATAATAATTGTTTTATTTAGTTTTTTATTATAACTATTTTTTGTACATATACTATATATAATATTATATAGCTTATATAGCTATATATTCAAAATCAGTTTATGAGTAGCGAATATTTCAGTAAGCTATACATAGATAAAATTACAACATAAATAAATTACCCGTGAGAATAATAAATAAGAAGGTTACGAATACTTTCTTTTGAAACCTAGAAAATGCCATAATTCCAGAAAAATAGAAGTGCTAGACTTGAATCACTATTATCGTTTGGTTTTTAAGGATCTAGAAGATGCCCAGTGATGTCGTTTCTTTTGAATCATATAGAGGCATTTACATTGAGCTCTTTACTCACCCAGCTCATATGATCAACATTCGGAATCACATAAAAACAAATTCAGTAATGTTTTCTTAGCCTAGAAAAGTCATCTGGCATGTTTTCCATCGATAAACTTGAAATTTTGTCACAATCAATCCTGAGATGTTCGTGCTTCGTGCACATAGGGAAAAAATCTTTTTTCATTGATTTTATAAACCATGCAGGAAAAAAAGTTACAAATAGATTGAAGTATATAAAAAAATCTCGTTTCAAAGTAATATATTTTTTTAATAAATATAGATGTTTATTTAACCGAATAAACAAAATAAATATAAAAAATATTTTGAAATTAAAAAAAAAACTTAAAAATGTAAAAATGTAAAAAAAATATATCTTTAAAAATAATTTTGTAAGTTCGATACAGTAATTGGTAATGGGTCAGAAATTCTTAAAGTTTGACAATACACTATATTTAATAAAAATCTATAAAAAGCTAAACCTTCAGATTCGCTATAATCGAGTAATAGGCATTTTTGTGGAAAAAAATATTTTATACTTACAATATTACCATTAAAGATTAAACCATATGATTTTGAGCAAAAAACATCTAGATCTAAAAGCCTACAAATAAAGTTATCTGTATTAAAGTAAAAGTAAAAATATATTGAGTATCACAAATTATAATTTTGTTGATTTTGAACAGATTTGAAGCAATTGTTCCTTAAAGAATGAATTGATGTAATATTGTATAATTCAGATTTATCTCACAAAAATGATTTTTTAGGAATGGTAAAAAGTGATTCTCTCATATCCCTATATTATTTATTTGAATTTTAAAACCATGTTTTATCCTGTTTTATAGTTCAAATGACAAAATT
>JAAAKO020022422.1:0-31068 GCA_010015015.2 Bolitophila cinerea | reverse complement strand
TGGTTCCATCCAGGATCGAACTGGAGACCTTCTGCGTGTAAAGCAGACGTGATAACCGCTACACTATGGAACCTATACCGACTGTTTGAATTTATTATCTCTTGAAAATATAGAGGTATATTTTCTATATATATATATGTTTATGTGTGTGTATGTGATTGTGAACGAGCATAGTTATATAATATATATATACAAATATTATATATATGAATATATATATATATATTTAGATATATTACACTTTATATGGCAGTGTTAGGTTTTGCTTCCTTTTTTTTGCGCCAACCCCTTATCACCCTTTAATGGCGCTTTTAATTTTAAATGCAACTTATTTTGTTAATGAAATTAAAAAAAAATTTAATATATTTTTTTTAAATATCTCCATCATTACATCATTACATCATTACCTCCAAATAGAGGTTGGAAATGATCTAAATTTGGGGAAACGTACCATTAAGCGCCGTTTTTACTAAAAATAAATCAAATCTAACCATGATGCTTATAACATATATTTTGGAGTAAAAGTGAACTTTACCAATACAAAAATAAGGGATTCCACTTAAAATCTGAACATGCGAACCCCTAATTTTGAGGTAAAATGTAATGCTGCAGTTATATTTAAAAATATATATATTAAAACCTATAAACTTTTTATTTCTTCAAATTAGGAAGTTTCATACAAACTTAAAAGCCCAAAAAGGGTGATAGGGGGAGGGGGTATTGGCGCTAAAAAAAGTTGTAGGACAATGATCATATCATAGAAGCAAGACTGATGAATTAACACTTCGGCGTTTTTTAATTTAAAAAAACGCAACATAAAGTGTTCCTCAGCCAAACCAATAAAATCCAGAATGAGAATTCAAGAAGTTTCATTATAATTACATTTTAAACTCGTTTCATACTCCTTTTTATATATAAAAAAAATAAATACAGTTGCATTTTTGATAATAAATTTACTCACGGTATAACCGAAATTTGCACATTTTCCAGTTTCTTGAATCTCGATTCTCGAACTCAATTAATTTTGATAAATACACTTCAGTCAGCTGTCATAACATTACCTTGCACTTGCACGTGTTTTTTAACATTCGGTTATCAATCAGTATAATATAATTTTGTATAATTAGAAACATAATTATTGAAAACTTATAAATAAATTGAAAAAAAAAAACAAACAAAACTCAAATATGGAAGGTATTCTTGAGATTTTCCAAAGTGTGTCGGCCGTAGATCATGCCCAGCTGCCAAAACTGCTTAAAGCCTTCGAAGAGCACCAGAGTTTTAGACACAAGGTATAATTTAGCCGGTGTTTTATTTTATCAGCAATCTATGTAATCCCCCTCATTTCAGAGTACAATTAAAACACTTATTTAAATATCATAATATGTGATGAATTTACAAAAACTCTGTTTTCATATTATAAACATTTAAACATAACCTTAAAATATTATTTGCAGGGTGCTCAAGATGTAGACCCAATCACAGCCCATCTGGCCAACTTGTTGAATAACTTGGCCACCAAACACGAAGGTATTCTTCTGCTAAGCGCATTCGTACCGCAAGTCTCCTTAGACGTGCTCGAGCAAAAAGGCAACCTCTGGATAACACTGTGCACAAAAGTGTGCGCTCAGAGAAAACCACTGCAATCGGTTCCGATTGCCTTTGATATTCTAGGTAATGATCGACCAAGCTATATAAATTCTTAGACTAAAATTTGTATTATTTTATATATTAGGTGAACTTCTACAAAAGGCCAAAGACATTCCGGAACTTAGCAAAGCCATCTCGAACACTTTATTGCAAAAGTGCATTGAAAGCATTGCAAACGTTCCGGCAAACGCAACAATGGCTGCCCTGCAGTTTCTTGAAACCGCAATGCTCACGTTTCCCGGACCCTGTGGATCTTCGCGTGCCATCATCGAGAAGTTTATATTGAGCTTTGTCGACTCACTGGATGCCAGTCTTGTGCATCAATCGGCAAAGTGTTTGCAATTGCTACAGCAAATCCGTGGCGGTGGGTCGCAGGGCGTTAGCCACAAGGCAGCCTGGACACTGCTTCAGTCGCAGCTGATCGGCAGTCTGCACGAGCAGTTGGACGCACTGTACGAGCACACCGCCGAAACCGTAGATGGCTCTGGGGAAACGGAACGCCTAAAGGTGAAGGAGTTCGAGCTGAACGCTGAACCAATCGTCCGTGCCACGCAGCTTGTCACCAGGTTCAATAACCTGTGCAAATATTTAGCTGTTATTTTGGTGTAAGTAAATTTAGATGATTCTGAAAAATATTTTGTCCTTAATGGATTAATTTAATTTATAGAGAACCATTCCCCGTCTCGAAATCAATTCTTCCCGCTAAGATCTTATCAGTGGTATCACGTGGCTTAGCCGTAAATTGTACAACTCTGGCCAAGAACCTAATTACAGATAACATTGCCATTGGAGCTCTGCTGCCTCAGATTCATGTAGCTCTGTTTAAACTCCTTGATTCGTTGGTTTTAGTGTAAGTTACCTACCCTCAATCCCCAATGTATAGGATTCTAATAAGAAACGTGTTTAGATTGCGCGGACATATGCTGTTGTACGGCAAGAACATTTGTCAGCTGGTGATTCAGTCTCTGAAGTGGACTGCTTCTGGCAAGGCGAACGGAACCAAGAAGCCGTATTCGTAAGTGTTTTTGTCTTGTTACAACTATTTTAGAAACAGTTTAATTGAATAATAATTTCTACACAGGAACCTTCGTCAATCGGCTTACTGTTCCTTGGACCTATGGCTGAAAACTTCACGGTATGGAAGCGGTATTGAACTGTTTGCTGATGACCTTATCCAGCAAATCTTGCAAGACATCAATCCGTACCAGAGTGAGGTTACGCTAAAAGTGCTGAGTGGCACCAAAAAGCATTTGTCCAAGAAAGCTCGCAAGACTCTACAGAAGTCACAGAATGATGCAACCAATCTGGCACAGACGCACTCGAAGGCCTTTAATCCGCACAACACGAAAATTAACTTTAACGATGAGGGCAACGAGAGCTTGTGCTCCGCAGCCTTGAACTGCTTGATAAACGTACTGATCTCGGCCGGGTGCTTCCTGAAGCCAGTCATTCATAAGGTACATTTCTGGAGTGTTGATAAAGAGCATGTTAATATTATGTTACTTTTTAGATCCTTCAAGAAAATATCGTTTCAATGTCGGTAGCCGTCGTTGAGTCCGTTACGCTCAAATCTAACCTGTACGCATCGGCCGATTGTCGCGTAAAGCTTTTGGGTGTTTTGCACGCATTGGTCATCTCGCCACATCACCTGTGTCCGCCACCATTGCAATACGCAGCCACCGTATTCAGTTTATCACAAATCCGGGATACAAATCCGATTGTGCGAGACGTGTGTGGCGCCTATCTGCGCTCAATCGAGAAGATCTTGCACCCGCAGAAGGATGTGCTAACCTTTGCACCGGAAGTGAACGATGTGCGTGATGCACTAAAAGAGATTTTCCAGAATGCTAAAGCCGGAGCTGAGGACAGTTCGGACGAAGAGGTATGATTTTTTATAGTTGTTTTTAAAAAAAACATTTTCTCAAATATTTTAATTTTATTTTAGGACATGGAAATAAACCTTGAGCCGCCACCACAGCCAAGAGTGATTGAATTGCCTGAAAAGCAGACGGTCGCAACAGTAATTGAAACAGAGTCCGAAGCAGAAGAAGTTGAAGAAGAAGAAGATGAAGAGGTCGAAGAAGTCAACCAAGTCAATGAAATCGAGGAGGTTCAATCAGAAGTACTTCTGAACGCCGCTCCAGACGAAGTAATTGCACCCGAAATCGGCGAAACACTCGCCATCGATGACTCCGAAGATGACGATATCGAGCTGGTGTCCGAAGTAGTGGACATTACAAACGAGGATAAAAACGATTCGCACGTAACCAACGAAGACGATTTCGAGGATGCCCTCACAAGTCCTACTACGCTTAAGCGTCTTGCTACACAAACAGACGATACGATCGATATCAGCGATGATGATTCAGGCAGTGCACAGAAGAAAGTCAAATTGGATGCACAGCAATTGGACTTTAGCAAGAACGAAGAAGAGATTGTCGACGAACTTGTCATGTCATTTGTGCCCGAGCTAAACGAAGATTTGGCAGGCGAGTAAAACTTTTTTTATTGTATTTTAGTATTGGAATTAAAATAAATATATACTTTTATTATATTGATATAATTAAACGATTATGTTTGCAATCATTGCATCGCGTCGATTTGTGAGGCACGCAATAAAATCAGACTGGGTGGAGCTGTCCAAACTGCATGCCAACAAGTCAGCATCCGCGTAGATCTGCGCACGCAAGTCCCACTGTTTCGCTGGTATTTCCGAACCCGTAGGATCCAATTTGGTTTCGTACTCATTTAGTTTGTTCTGGAATTCTCGAAACTTTTGCGATTCTTTCAGCATATTGTTGTACTCGGGAGTATTGCTTGCAATTTGTTTACATTCATCGGGAAATTCATTTAGAATGCTCGGATCGGTGGATACCAGGTCAAAATCACACGTGACAAAGGAATTTGCCTACCGAGAAATCAGACGCGGTCATTGTAATATCTTTAGATCCTTATTTTAAATTTAAATACTAACTTTTATACAAGAGACAATGGCTAGAAAAGCTACGAAGTGACACAGTGACAACATCTTGTTGGCAATACAAAGCGTTTGAGCGTTTAAATAGTAAAATATAATAATGTTTTTTCACGATAACACTAGCTTATCAGGCATTGTATCTGATTAGATTATAGTACAAGGTGTACTTATTTTATTAAGTTAACTTTTATTGAACTTCTTTTTGGGATTTGCCATTTTTTGAACCAAAAAGCACATTTAAAAAAATCGACAAAAAAAAGTTTTTTAAAGCTACTTTGAAGGAACATAGAATAGACAATTTTCAGGAGTAATACTTCTGGATGCCGAGAAGGAGTTTTACTTTGATTTGACATGATGAGCATTGATTCAAAAGCTAAGCGAAGCTTTAAGCTAACAACATTAAAATAATTTATGGATATTTTTTTTTTAAACAGAAACTTCGCACAATCTGGGATGATCACACCACCCAGATGGATCCGCTATTTGTATTTTTACGCATGCCTCTAACCTTATAAACTGAAAAAAAATTTCCACAACATTCTCAGGAATCGTATCTAATATGGTATTTGGCAAAACCGGTTTGTATCAATATAATCTATCAAATTTATATATAATTAGAAGCCAAGTGAGAGTATTTTGATTGTATCTGTATCTTAATAATTTTAAATAACTAAAATTAAATTATATCAGATTGAATATACTGAGAATTCGTATTTTGTCAAGTATTTTATGTAGAGATAAGTACTCAGTATATAGTCGAGCTTATACGATTTAACAATATAGGTACATATAATATAAATATAAAACAACTCGAATATTATTCATATATGCATCATTCAGAAATACAATGATTCATCAATAAAAAAATGTGTTGTTTAGCATTTGCTAAATTGTGTCATCCTCGTCACGTCAACATTTTATAGTATTTTGTAGATGTAGAGATTTTAAAGACCGGTCTGTTTGTATATTTTTTTAAATATTTATTTAATTTACAATACATTTATACTTATATTACTAGTAACACTAACTTATAGTTTAATTTATTATTTAATATACACGTTATGATTTGTTTTTCTTACCACCCTTAGAACGGGAGTTCTTACTATTTTGTCGATTACGCTGTCCAATATGATCATCGTCATACACACTGTCGGCACCATCATCTTCATCACCACCCACTGCATCGAATCCATCTTTGCCGCTGCTCTCTTTGTTCGTGGCAATCTCAACCGCTTGTTGTAACGTCATCGTGACCTCCTCCTCGCACAACCTGTCCAGCACTATCGACGGCCTCAATCCACTCACGAACCGATCCAGCAGCACTGTTTCAAAGTTCTCTGCGAACTTACAGTCAATCGACAGCTTCTTGATGCGTGCAAACCAGTACGTTACCGACTCGTTGGGGTACTGACGGGCAGTGTAGAATTTCACACGTTCCCGGAACACTGACGTCCGAACGACGAATTGCTTGTTCAGCAGCTCGATCAGCTCTTCAAAGCTTTTGTTCTTAGGCAAAACCGGGTGACATACATCGCGCAGGGTTTTGTACGTTTCATCACCAATGGATGTCAATAGCAGGGCACGCTTCTTCTCCGGCACGATGTCGTTTACCTCAAAGAACTGCTCCAGACGTTCGGTGTACACTTGCCAGTCATTTCCAGTGTAGAAGACGGGCAGATCACCGATGAGAATAGACATTTTTCGTTTGTATGTGCTGGTTGGATCTACGAACATGCAACATGGACGTTCGAAGTGGTTATGTGAAACTAAGTTATTTTGCCGGTTGTTGGTGTATTTATACACGAGTTTTAGTATTTCATCATGTGAGTACACAAACAATTGGTGACTCATAATAATATTATCAGAATCTGTATGTATATGTATTGTTTTTGTTGTGTATTTGTTTGAAATACAGTATATAGAGATAGACAATAGAAAATATACGTTAAACTCAAATATATTTGTATATATTTGGATATTGCAAGGGTTCCTAAACTACTATAAGGAATGTCAATCTGTGAGACTGACTAATTCTTATGAATTTAGAAACTATTTTATTAGATACAAATATTTTGGAACCCCTTTTTATCAAAAAATGTGAATACAATGCATGATATTAAAAATCAAATACATACGGTTTTACCCCCTCCACCCTTGTAAAACAACTGTAACAGTATTATTGATACCTTGATAATTGATAAAAAATTACCCTAAATAAAAAATATATATATAAAATATAAACATGCTATTTTTTAGGTATAAATACTAATTTCATTTTGTTAACACCTCGTAACAATTTTTTAAAGAGATTTTTAAAAATCTGTTTTTATTAATTTATTTTTTGCATGAGGTTAAAAAATGTTTTTTGTTTCTCCCGTTGTTCTCTGACTGTCCAGGGACACAAAGGAGATATAGATCGAGAACGGCAAATCAGTCAGAATTAGTAGTGTAGTTTAATGGCGCTGTGCATTATTCTCAAGATACTTAACGCCAAGAAATATCCTGACAATAAGCCACAGGACGCCTGTACATTATCTCGCTCGAAATTTTACATCTTTAAAATGATAATTTAAAAGTAAAGTTCTAGCTAATCTTATACTTGTTTTTGGTACTATTTTCGAGGCTAAAAACAAGCATAATACTAACATAAATACAATTCACAAAACATTCTTTTATTTTTAACAACAAAAAAACAACACTCTCTCCTTAGGCCAAAAAATCCTGACGATGACACATGCGGACTGTAACTTATTTACATCTGAATTAACGTCAGGAAAATTCTTGCGAGTAATACACACTGTGATATATTCTCAGATTTTTTCTGACGTTAAATACACTTGCGAAAAAGTCACAGGGCGGCATGAAATAGACCCCAAAACATTTTCAGTATACAGCAACAATCATGTGCTGCGCAAGCGCAGCACTATTCTTTTATTTAACAAAAATACAAGAGAAGAAGAGAGAAAAGAGATTTTGGGAGATTTTTACAAGGTATAGTTTGCCTGTCACCCATAATGCAATATTATTAATCCACCTACATAATAATTTATTTATTTATATACATAAATATTTGTATCTCTGATAATATAGTGTATTAGTCATGAACTCTCATGGATATATTGCTCAAATGATGAAATACAAACTCGCCGCGTATAAATACACCCAGAGACGGATAAAGTAAATCAGTTTACCATACCACTTTGATCACATTTGGTCGTCGTTGTTCGTTGTATACCCACCCACACACACACAAACAATAATTATGGCCCTCATCGGAGTCCTGCCCGTATTCTATCCCGGAAATGACTGGCAAGTGTACACCGAACGTCTGGAACAGTTCTTCGATGTGAATGATATCGCTGTTGAAAAGAAGCGATCCCTGCTGTTAACCTCCATCGGAGATGAAACGTACAAAACCCTACGCGACGTCTGCCATCCGGTGCTGCCCAAAGACAAGAACTTTGAAGAACTGATCGAGCTGCTGAACAAGCAATTCGTCGTTCGGACGTCAGTGTTCCGGGAACGCGTCAAATTTTACACAGCCCGCCAGTATCCAAACGAGTCGGTTACGTACTGGTTTGCACGCATCAAGAAGCTGTCCATTGACTGTAAGTTCGCAGACAAGTTTGAGACGGTGCTGCTGGATCGCTTTGTGAGCGGATTACGGCCGTCGCCAGTGCTGGACAGGCTGTGCGAGGAGGAGGACACGATGACGTTGCAGCAAGCGGTGGAAATTGCCACGAACAAGGAGAGCAGCGGCAAAGACGGATTCGTGGCGGGCGCTGCTGCTGATGATTGTGATGGAGAGAGTGTTACTGGTGATGACACCGTAGATTGTGGAAAACAAATGAATCGGAGGAGACATACTAAAAAGCGCGGGAATAACTAGTTGTGTGATATTTATTAGTTTGTAATTTTAAAGATATATCTATTTTACCTTTTTATTCATCAAGATTCTCAAGAGTCTTTTTTCTACATCTTATATAAATACACCTTAAAGGCAAAAAGATATATCATGGTAATCAAAAAATATATATATATATATATATACATATATAATATTTATCGCCAACGCATTGGACTTCAAATTTTATAAAAATTAAAAAAGAACTTTGGAAGACAAATTTGTTTATTCAGAAAATCGTTATTTTTTTTGATTTTAAATTAAAATAAAAATAAAAATATTTTTTAGGTTTGATTTTTATTTAGGGTTGACAACTCTTCAAAATGTGACGCCCAAAGCAATAACCACAAATAGTCTGAAAAGGTTGGTGGTTACAATTGAATGAAACAGATATGTGGACATTTAGTTATACTTTAGCGGGCAAAGCCAGTTTTTTTAGGGATATATTTTTTTCCTGGAAAAAAGATTTTGAGTGTGTTTAAGGTCTGGTATTCCATAAAACGGTAAATTGTAGAGAAAATCACTTTGTTTTAAGTTTTTTTCTCAGTTACCGAGATGTTCTGGCTAATACCGGAATTATCTTTCACAGGACCGAAACCCGCCGTCGGTATCTCAATCTCACTCAGAAAGTCATGGGTTAGAGACCCGATGAAAAGAGGCTAAATCTCACAGTCTAGGACTGGCTGCTATGTATCGAAGCTATTCTTAAAGAAGCCCAGTGAGACATTACCTAATTCGGGGTTAACTGTAGGCTCCGAGACCTCGGCTTAGTTAGCCGAATCTTAACAGGTCACTGTAAACTAAAAAAGCGCCTGCATATGCTGGGATTTTCCGAAATCTTCGATTCAATCTATCGCCAAATGGCTTCCACCTAAGATTCCTCATATCTTAGATGGGAAAATCGCAGAGTTCACTAAGAAATCAGATTCCCGGATTGTAACTGTGTCTAAGAAAGAGGTTATAGTACAATGGGTCCTTCTTGTGACAAACTGGACTAGTATCTCTGAGACGGTGTCCTTCCATACCTTCATCATCCAGTAACTTTCTAAGCTTCTGCTCCTTTTCATTACCTGGTAAATATTATTTTTGTACTAGTTTTTTAACAAGATATATTTTTTTTCGAAAATATAATGGGGATTTCCATAATATAATACATCTCTAAAAAACCTCGCCCGATAAAGTTAGTGTGATTTTGTTAAATTAAGATTTAATAAAGTCCATAAAATTAAGTTTTATATTGCAATAATACATTTTTGGCCCTAAGCTTTAATAGCACGGCCTGGAGGCCAGAGATTGTGACTGTCTCTAAGATCCCATAGTCTCCGAGCGAAAAAGCCCTTGTTGGCAACCATATTTTTATTTTTAACTGTACATGTAATCATTACATTGTAATAATTATTTTTTAAATATTTTTTATTAAATTGGAAATACTAAAATATAATATTACTCTATAAAAGAGTTCAGTTTTTTTATTTTATTTATTTTCAAAGATTTTTTTAAAAACACCCTTATTTTTTTGACGGATATGAGTCTAAGAATATATATATACCTCTCAACGGACTAGAATAGAAAATTCCTAGTTTTTATATATATTTTTAAATAATATTTTCAACACAACTAATAATTAAAATGTCTCCTATAATTATTAAAATTGCTGCTGGAAAACCATTCTTTATTTAAACTAAATTTCTCATATGTGGCATTTAACATTATTTTAAGTAGGTCCAGGATTTTGAAGTGTAAACCTACCTAACAGCCACAGACGTATCTTTAAAATTTGATTATATAAAATAACTCTACTCTGCTCTACTCTTTTTACTGTTATTATGCAGGTTTATGTAATTTTCACAAAAATGTTTAGAATCATAATTTTACAATATCTTACAAACGCCTGAGGCCTGATCAAACGCAAATTAAACTTTGAGAGATTTATTTTAAAAATTCAAAAACTAATTGGGTTTGTTGATAAATATCTACATAAGAGACCAAATGTAAATAGAATAATCATAGGTTTATTAAAAAAAGACCAACCAGTAATGCATGGTATATTGAAGAGAGTACTTTAAATAGTAGTTTAATAACCTGAAGACGCATTTAATTATGGAACTCATTGATCCAATATTCCGATTAGTTGCACCCACGCAAATAATATCAATGTGTATAACATTGACACAAATTTAAACTCTTTTTCTGGTTGTCTCGCGATATATTTAATAATATTTCATAGATTGTGCGTATAGTTCATCTAGGTCACTCAAAATAACCCCTTTAAATAAAAAACGCTGTTCTTATCGCACAGTTGCGAACGAAGCCGACCGATAACATTATAGTTGCCAAAAGGTCAAAAATTTGTTTGATTAAAGGAGCTATTACATGTAATCTGCGTCTGTAGTATGCGTCAAACGTGAGACCAAAGATCACATAAAATAGCTCCTTAATTCACAAGTTCCTTGACATGGATTTTAATATTAATTGATAATTATGAGATTTTGTTATATTATTTTTTAAAATAAATCTAAAATAAATGAGTAAGTTAGTTTAAAACCACGTAAGTACATAATATTATAACATTGTTTTTTTTATATAAAACACGGCATTTTAATAATAAATATATATCTTTTATTTTGCAACTGTATATCAAGTTTCCTTGTTATATGATTTTGATTATACATTTTTAAATATTTAAAATAACACCAGTAAATTTTTGGTTATATATTAGTAAATTGTACATTCAATTTTCAGTAATTAATTAAAGACTAAACTATTGTATTTAAAGCTAACCAAAAGCCACTATATAATATTATTAATATATATAGATATCTATCTATGTATGTAAAAGAAAGGCAGCTTGACGATGAGGTGCAAGTGAGTTTGTGTGTTTAACATATTTTAACAATGTTATCTATCTAAAATATATATCAATAACAAAATGTTGACATATAAATTGATTAATCTGAATGTAAAAATACGCAATTTGACACACACACTGGATGTCATGGAAGAGATTGAATGTCGTAATCTTAAACTAAACATTCGCTAAACAACACACAGTTACACGCTCACACACAATTTCACTGATATGCGATGAACTCTAGCTCCAAAAATGTGTGTGTTTCTACATAAAATAAAATAATAATATCATTGACCCTAAAATAGAACGTGTGTACAATAATTAAAAAAATATATAAACTAAACAAATTCAAGAAGAATCTATAAAATTCAAAAAATGCTTATACCATCTGTAGAAGAGCTATCTCAGTTACGCAACGGCCTTCGTTTGGACCACGGTTGCTCCTCGGCACTGGCAAACAGCACATATATAAAATTACCAGCCACATTTGAGGCAGCCGCAATGTAAAACACCAATCGCCATTGCCCCAGCGTTTCTTTACCATTAATAATGGTGCCAATGATGTACGGTGCCAGGAATCCGCATGTGTTTCCAGCTGCATTCGTGATTCCGTACATTGTGCCCGCATACTTGGGACTCAGAGCAATGTGATTCATCTGATTGCCTGGGTACACAGCACCCTGGAATGCACCGGCTCCGGCCAGCATCACCATAACCCAACGCCAGTCACAGCCCACGTACGCCACACCAACTAGTCCTATTGACGGTACAATCGAAGCGATCGTATTCCACATCTTGTACGACGTCTTCAACGTAAGGTATCCTCTGGCAAGCAACCAGTCGGCTACAATCGAACAACCGATGGCAAATATCCAACTCGTGAGATACGGCAAAGCCGACAGAATCGAGTTTGATTGAATGTCCATGTGCAGAATATTATTCATGTACGTGGGCAGCTCAGTCAGTTGGGTGTAGAAAGCCCAAGACTGACCACATTGCGTAATTAGAATAGCCCACAACGGTACGGAAGTAAAAATCGCACCCCACGGCACCGAATTATCATCGTCTGGATCACCGAGGTCATCGTCTGTCTGCTGCACCGCGTTCAAAATATACGTACGTTCTTCGGGCGATATCCTTGGATGATTACTAGGCGTATCGTACACCAACCATAGCCAGAACACAAACCACACGAGACCAAGCACACCGAATATGTAGAAGGCTAACGGCCAACCACCCATAAAGTCTAACGAGCACAACCAGCCGGACAACGGCAACGAGACGACGGTTCCAAAATTGGCACCCGCATAAACGAGTGCCGCATACTTGCTTCGCTCCAACGGTGGTATCCACCGAGAAAGCATTACCATCATTGCGGGAAACGTGACACCTTCACCCATACCCTCGAGAATGCGTACCAACACCAGTGCTGGTAGACTCCAGTAGGCCGCAATCGGTGTGAGCAGTGTAAAGATTGCGGTGATCAAAACGCCGATGCCGTAGATGAGCTTACCGCCAAACATTTCGGCAAGACGTCCTCCCGGAATTTGCGTTAGCACATAGCCATAGAAGAAAGAGCCCAGCACAATACCTTGGGTGTACTCGTCCCATACGAACTCACCTTCTTTCTGCAAAAAACAAAGTGATTTATTTTGTAAAGAATTATAGAATTAAATTTGATAATATATATACATCGGGAATCGTGCTGTTGGTGTTTGGTATAATTGGACACACATCCTCGACGTTAGGGTTAACCTGCGGTATGGCGGTCTGGTTGATCATAGCCACCACAGCCACTGACAGGTTCACTCTCATCGCGTACACATTCGCAAAGCCCAAGAAGCCCATGAAACCGAGAATGTGGCGTGCCTTTGGAAATTTTCCATCTGCTAAATTTCACAAAAAAATCTTTGATTTATAGGAGCTTAAAGAGTATATATATATATAAATAAACATACCAGAGATCTTGTTTCCCAGAATGAGTGGAGCATTATCAAATCCATCGCCACTCTCCTCACTCAAGTCACCATACGGATCGGCCGCATTGATGCTGTGCACGCCAGCCTCTGGGGATGTGGCGTACATGCTGTTTCAGTAGTAGATAAGAAACGATAAGCAGGGGCCAGCAAGAAACTTGACACCATTGGCGAGAACGGCTAATTCGACTAGTCAGTCCACAACACCACAATACGCTTTTATCACCTTTTATCGTTTTATATTATTATTTAATTTTGTTTCTTATATTCACAACATATTGCTGTACAATATATGTGCGTCGTATACACAAAGACACGATGATGACTAATAATAATATATAAAGGAAATACGATATTTTTAATGTTTTTCTTTGCAATCGCGGTTATGAGAATAATGCACTTAGCACTTTGGGAAGTCGGAGCTTATATGCTCGCGTTGGAACACACCGTGATAATACAATTACACACGCTAAATTTATAAAAAGGCACGCAAGATATTGAATTGTTTATTGCCAACCAAAACATTCGCGATAAGTTAATAATTGTATATACATATAGCGCGAATTCTCATGTAATATATAATAAATAATTGTATTATCGTATAGCATATATATTACACGCACAGTTTATTTGTTTTGTCAACCAGCTGTTTTCTGTCCGATCCCGATGGTGTGTGTTATTCAATGATGACGTCTCAAGTAGTGTATTGTAAATTGCACAACAAAGGAGGTTTTCACGCGGTGTCTTATTTTTGTGTATGACTGTACCGTTTCTCTCAAATGTAGGGGTTTACGAATTTACGCGGTGCGAGCGACCAAAACACAACACAACGAGCATCTATCTATTTCAGAATGAAACTGAAATTGATAATCGAGATTTGAGACAAACTAAATAAATACTAATAAATGCCTAATTATACTCTCACACACACATATACAACAGAGCAAAGCGGGATGGCTACACTGCACACTTAATCATCGAGTGTATCTCCATGATTGATGATTGTCACTTTATCGTTTTTTGCGACATCTGGTTCAATATTTCGAACTACTAGACATGAGACATGTTGACATGAGTGTTTGTCTGGAAGTCAGCTGTCTTATGTGTACATTCGCTTTTGTACATATATTTTTTTGTATTTGATGATTATAAACGCAAGATGATCCTCAGATAGAGTAAAATCTCCCTTAAATAAGAGTAAATAGAGGATCAGCTAATCTTCTTATAGTGTCTAAACAAGAAATTATAAATAATGTGAAATTAAGAATTTATTACAGTTCAGAAGTTGTGAAATTGAATTTGAGATGGTATATGAACCTCTCTAGACTATGTTTTTTTTTTAATTAGTGGATGTAATAATGAATTTATAGTCAAAATTGTTTCATAATAAAATAAGCAATACTCTAATAGTTTTCAATATATTCGAATTACCTGAGTTTTTAAGTGAAGATTCTCTCAAGATTGAAGGAGCACAAACATATAAAATTATGGGTGATACATATCATATTTCCGACTTATCCTTAGCATAATAACAAACTAGATTTTTGATTTTATAAAATATGCAACGCAATGTTCGGATTTCATGATGTTGGTAATTTACAAAAAACGCATTCCGAATGGCGGGTAAGGATCATGTGCGAGTAACATCGTAGCTTTTACATTGCAAAGACACGCATAAATGATCTTTAGATTAATCCATCGAGTATATACAAACACTAACATTATATATTAAATCTTTATAATTCTCTCTAAAGAAACACAAACAAAATCTTTCTAAAACAATCCCTCGATCTCGCCAGTCTCTGTGTTTAGGTCAATGTCGTAAATGCATGGACGCGTGGGCAAACCAGGCATGCGAGAAACATCGCCACACATCAGCACAATAAAACCGGCTCCGGCTGATAGAAACACATCGTTTATGTCCAGCACGAAACCCGTTGGTGCACCCTTAATTGCAGGATCGCCCGTCAACGAGCTCGACGTTTTGGCCATGCACAACGGAAGCTTGTCGTAACCCTGTGAGTATATAATACAGAACTTAAAATTAAATATGATTCTAAAAATATTGAATCAGTACATACATTCTTAGCGTACTCAGCAATTGTCTTTTGTACGCTCTCTGACAGCCTTACGCTTTCTGCTCCGTACATCTCTCTGGCTATCGTGTGCGCCTTTGCCTCAACACTTGTGTCCGGATCGTACAAGAACTTAAACTGTGTCTTAGTCTCGCATGCCCTGATCAATGCATCGGCCAGATCTGCAGCGCCAGCCCCACCGTCACTCCAGTGAGTCGATACAATTGCATCGAATGCACCTGCTGCAATAGCAGCCTTCCGAACTATGTCATGCTCCGCTTCGGTGTCATTGCTATAATTTCAAGAAATTATATAATTATAATTTAATTATAATATATATAATTAGTAGAAATATTGTAGATTCTAAAAAAACACTTACGCATGCTTATTAATAGCCACCACAACAGGAACACCGTACTTGATGACGTTCTCTATGTGCCTGATCAAATTCGGCAAGCCCTGCGTGACCAATTCCAAGTTCTCTTCGATGTACTCCTTCTTCAGCGGAGCACCTGGTGTGACAGCCGGTCCACCACCGTGCATTTTCAGCGCACGCACCGTCGCCACTAGCACGACCGCATTCGGTGTCTTTCCGGACGTCCTGCACTTGATGTTAAACAACTTCTCCATGCCAATATCCGATCCGAACCCAGCCTCAGTTACACAGAATCCATTCTTGCCGACCAGCTTCAATGCCACCTTATCGGCCACAACCGAAGAGCAACCGTGCGCAATATTAGCAAACGGTCCAGCATGCACCAGCACGGGTGTACCCTCGAGCGTTTGCATTAGGGTCGGCTCAATGGCGTCCTTTAGCAGTACCATCATAGCACCGGTCATACCTAGATCATCAGCGGTCACAGCGTTTCCCTTACGATCGTAGGCAACGATCATCTTAGCAAGGCGCTCTTTCATATCGGCTAGACTGGTGGTCAGCGCAAGAATTGCCATAATCTCACTGGATACCGAAATAGCAAAGCTTGTGCATCGTGTTAGTCCCTTCTCTGTGCCGGACTCTCCGATCGTTATTTTACGCAAGTAACGATCATTGATGTCGATGACACGCGTCCAGACCACATTTTCTGGATTGATATTCAGTCGAGCGAATCGTGTCGCCTGCTCGGGTGTCAGGGCGTTCGGGTCGGTCTCACTGATGCCTAGCCGTGCTAGTCTCCTCAGTTGAATGGCCGAAAACTTACGTGTGCCCCTGATGCTTGGCACCAGACGATCGTACAGTGCTTTGTCCTGTTGCGTGGCCTCGTGGAAAATTCTCGTATCCAGCTGAGCGGCCAGCAAATTGTGCGCTGTCGTAACCGCGTGAATGTCACCGGTGAGATGTAGATTAAAATCTTCCATTGGGATGACCTGAGAGTAACCACCTCCCGCTGCGCCACCTTTAATGCCAAACGTTGGACCCTGAGACGGCTGACGAATGCAAGCGATTGCATTCAGACCCTTGTGTGCGGCCAGAGCTTGCACAAGCCCCACCAGCGTGGTACTCTTGCCCTCGCCCAGTGGCGTTGGGGTGATTCTAGTGGATCAAATCGAAATTAATGTAACATATGCAGATCAAAAAGAAAGTAGCACTGCAAAACTCACCCAGCCACAACGACGTATTTGCCGTCCGGTTTGTCATCGAAGCGTTGCAGCGTTTTCAATGAGATCTTTGCCTTCTTAGTACCGTAGAGGCTAACCTCGTCTTCGATAAGACCGATCTCATCAGCTAGTTTAGAAATGTCCTTAGGTTCCTGAGCGCGGGATATATGAATATCGCTAGAATAATAATTTAAAAAAAACAGTGTAATTATACATTTTTTAGTATTTCTTACTATTAGATTTCTTTATATCTTAGGGATCGCTGCCAGACACTTAAAAAAAAAAACAAAAAACCTTTAAAAACAAGTTTTTGTAAAAAAAATCTGTTTGAAGATATTAAATTTTTTAATAAATAAAAAAAAATTAGAAAAAAAAACAAAAATTAAAAAAAAAAGTTAAATGTATATATATATTTATAAATTCAAAATTATTTTTTGTTAAATAAAAAAAAAATGAATTTTTTTTTATTATTTAATGAAATAAATAATTAATTTAAAAATGTAAAATGAGTTTTTGAAAAACGGTGTTTCATAGCACAACATCATAAAGTGAGCTAAAACAAACATTGAAATTGTCCCAAAAAAGAGGTTACAAAATATATGTTTACTTATTTTTTATTTAGTCCCTCATGGTCAAAACTGCCTTGAGTGTGGATAAAATAAAAATATGTTAACATCATTTTCACTTACTTTGAACACCCTGTATATACACACATACGATCGTCGACATTTCTTAAATATGCTAATCATCCGATACGATAACAAGACACATGTTGAAAATTGTTATGTACACTTGATGGAAGAAATTATTTGTATACAATATATATATATACATATATATTATATACATACAATATATATATATATATACATATATATTATATACAAACAACATCGAAAAAATGTAATATATAAAGAAGGTGAATAATATAAATATTACATAAACCTAATTAAAATAGTTTTTACGTTGCATTATTGTATTTTGAACGATTATGAGATAGATAGATAGATACTCTGTATTGTAATAAATTGAAAAGGCGATAAATAGGTAATCTGTATATCTAACTTATACATAAAAAAATCTTATCGCATGCTCGCTAGATAATTCAATGTTTACCTGGGCACCGGCTGTAACGGCTTCAACGGTAACGCCTTCAGTGTCCACTGCATTGTGATAAGTCGCTGCGCAGATCTGAATGATGACTGAACGGTGTTCTTCATTAGCATTGCCACTGTCATGGGTCCGACGCCGCCGGGCACCGGTGTAATGTACGAAGCAACCTTAACCGCTTCGTCGAACGCTACGTCGCCGACAAGTCGTTGGCCGCTGCTCTTGCTGGGATCTAAGACAAAGATAAAGAGCCGTTTGTAATAAGGTGTTAATTTATTTTGAAAATTGATTGATATAGAATATAGATTATTGTTATTCTTGTTTGTGGAGTGAAACAATGATCGCTAGTACTACAAAGTAAACGTTATGCAGTGTCTGAGTTTTTTATTGCTTAACGGAAAAATATTTCTCAAAATTGATTTTTTTTTGTTGTCTGAGAATTTTGCTGCTAAACGGTCTTAAACAAAAAAACAATACTATTGAAAACAATCTGTGATTATGCTGCTAGAAAATGTATAACTAAATGGTTTTTTATATTGTATTTATATTATTATGTTCTCGTTGCCGTTGGCTTATGAAAAATCACATATTTATATTTTATATTGATAACGAAATGAATCTTTTATGGTTTGTCTTGTTTTTTGTATCATACATACATACACATAAATATGAATATATAATACACAAGCATATATATATATATATGTGTGTGTGTATATGTTTACTCGTTTAAATCGTAACACACAACAACTCACCCAAAATAGAATTGATACCACAATCAATGACCACTGCGCCGGGCTTAATCCAATCACCTCGTACCATCTCCGGCCGTCCTATACCGACGACTAAAATGTCTGCTCTGCGTGTCTGCGTACATCACCAGAAAACACATAATTTAAATCTGTACCCACAATAAAACAATAAAATATTTTTACCTGTTCCGGCAAATTATGCGTTTTCGAATGACACACCGTCACGGTAGCATCGTGCCATTTAAGCAGTTCTGCTACGGGCGTACCCACAATCTTGCTTCGACCCAAGACGACAGCATTCGAACCGGAAATCAAGACACCGCTCCGCTTGATCAATTCGATGCATCCGTTCGGTGTGCACGGCAAGAATCCGGTCAAATCTCCGATGGCCACACGACCCTCGTTCATGGTGTGCAGACTCAATTTAAGTAGATTAAACAATCGAGTTTAAAAAAAAAAAACTATTTATAAATGCTGTCGAGTCTCTATTTGTCTTACCCATCCACATCCTTGTCAGGACTAACGTAGTCTGTCACCAGGTGTGAGTCGATCGGATGCACAGAGTCCAGGGGCATCTGTACAATAATACCATGCACCGTTGGGTCATGGTTTAATTTTTTCAAGCCGTTCAACAGTTCCGATTCGGTAACGGAGCGCGGAAACTGTACGTGCTGTGTCCGAATGCCAATCTCAGCTGCCGCCCGGATTTTCATGCGAATGTACACGTTTGAGTCTTCGCGACTGCCCACCTGCACGATGGCAAGGCCCGGCGTGAAACCGGGCAGTTTCTGCTGCATCAGGGCCACATCGAGTTTAAGGCCATCGCGAATCTGTCTGCGAACGAGGGAAACGAATGCACTATAGTTTTGTATATATATATACAAAATTAAAAAAAAGTGTGCCCAGAATTGTCTGGAATCTAAATATACTTACTGGGCCACCTGTGTACCGGACAGAAGATTTCCAATGTTTGCCATAGCAGGACAGGTGAGCAATCTGAGTCAATAGAGAATCAGCAGAAATCCGCCAAAAGGAACACGTTGACACGACACTGCGAATGCGCCTCAAGTTGCAAAAGACCTATTAACTAACGAACTGCGCGCGTGTGCAATATCAATTATCGCACTTTGAAAGGGAGCACTCAACAGAAAACGACCTTGCGATGTTTGATATGGATTCTGCTTAGGTCAATAGCGTCGATCGGACGATATTGCATTGGTATACAACATCTTGTGTGTATGTTACACGAATGTTTAGAGATCTATTCAGATTGGACAAAATTATCTTTGAATAGAGATTAGAAGCAAAACTTGATGGTAGAATGCATCTCGTTTGGTTGCATTTTTTCTTTTTCTGCTAAACACATCACGCAGTAAATAAAAATCGGTTTGATTAAAAATATGTAAATTTTCCCTGTGCCCAGAAGAAATTCCTTTACACACACTGAAAGTGTGTATGCAAAGACCTGCTCACGTGTTTAGTCAAAGACTGTGAAGACTATTACTGAAAATGAGACCAACACGTGCTTGCATGCATCGAAGAGACGATGCGACATGCGGCACACATCGGCGGTAGTATATTTTTACACACACCATGTGTGCGTATATATTTCCCGAATATTCAGAGACAAAGAGTTTAAAATAGAACAACAGAACAAAATATGTCCATCGATGCTTCTGAATTGTTTTCTATTGTACTTCAATTACACAATTATTTGCGCAGTAAAATAAAAAAGGGAAACCAAGATTAAAAAAATCCTCTGTGGCAAACTGTTCCTTTCTATTAAATTGATAACAACTTTAATAATATGTTTTAACCTTTACATTATTTTTTATTTTTGCAATAAGTTTTAAGATTTATTATTTGCTTCTGTTTAGTATGGATTAGCACTTCGAAAAAATCAAATCCAATTTTACACATTTTTTGATAAAAAGACCGATATGTCCTGCCTTTTTAAATTGCAAAAGAATATTATATTTTTTGAAAATAATAGTTATTTATAAGGTATGTTTTTAAGGTGCCAACAATTTGAATTATAGGATGAAAAAATTAAAATATAATATAAAATATTTAATATAGTAACAATAATAAAATATATATATGTATAATTGTTCCTTTCTAAATATTAATTACATACGATTGTTTCCTTGATACGGTAAAACTTAAGATTACCAAATAGAAATAATTTCAATTTATCTTCACTTGATTTTAAGTGATTGTCAATAAATTTGAATTAAGTGTCGTCTTAAAAAAACTTAAAATAAAAGTGAGTAAAAAATGCATGCATTAAAAAGAGTTGATTGTATAAATGATCATGGTACGTACGCCACACTAGACGTACTGAATCGCTCGTTCTTGGTCAAGATGACGCCGTGACACCAAATGTATCGAAATCTCTGGTGCACTCTCGAGTGAGATGTTGCACAGCTTACACTGAATGGGTCGTCGCATAGCAGCAAACGTCCTGAAACGTCATCAAAATAATAATTAAATCTTATGGATCTGGGATGAACATGATTTGTTGTGTTTGTATAATTAAATAAAATGAGTTAGTTATCAAAGTCACTAATAATAAAACTAATCATTTTTAGAATGCGAAAATTTTCAAACTTACTCTTTTGCCAGCGTGTGTAGTTCTTGGCAGTTCTGCGTTAATTTCAGGCGAATCTCCATTTGTCTAGTCGAGTTCTCGTCGTCCAGCTGCAGTGCATGATGCAACGGAAATATGGCCTTATTACCGTACACATTGGTTGAAGTGATCAGTTCGTCCTCGCAGTACTGGCCCCATCGATGGTTTTGATCGTAGGTAACGCCGATCAGGTTCCGTTCTTTGGACAGTAATCTGTGTATGCAATCAAGTGTTATGTTTAAGTTTTGGTCTAATATAAGAAAATGTAAAGAATTCAATTACCTAATTATCAAATCCTTGATTTTAAGAGTGTAGTGGTCACGTTCTTTTGGCCTACGCATAGCCGGAACCATTTCACCGTGATTGGCGCGTAGCAGCGTGTCCATGGAGAATCGAATTTGATTAACCTGCGCGCATAACAAAACATTTAACATTTACAAAAAAAATACAATCTTTGGTCACACATACAAATTGCACGTCATCCTGGTCGATTTCAACGTTTAAATTGATCAACATGTCGTGCTCCGGAAACAGGGATACTTTTGTGACGGCATCAAAGCCAAGACCAGACAACAGAGCAACATAGCGAGTTTGAGCTCGATCACGCTTCAGTTCGATGCTCGGACTAAAGATCATTGCCATTAGTGCACCGAATCCGTGTATGTTTGGCATCAACGTGGTATTCCGAGCATTCAGTTTCATTCCGCTTTCTGTTACCGATGCGGCCACAAGCATTTGTTCATTGTTTTCCTAAAACAATTTATTTGACTTTAGACAACTGTTAGGGCTATATGAACTCTATAGATACCTGTGTATTTCCGTACAACATAATCGAATTCACCGAAAACTGATCAACATTAATTTCTTTTTTTTCGGATCCCGATCGAGTGGCAGCATACATTTTTGTTCCCAGCGGATTAAATGGACCACGTATGGTTATTTGCTCGCGACACATTTTCGGATTGGGCGGCTCTACTTCTTCTAAGTCGATAGTGCCTAAAAGCGAATGAAGTTCATCGGGAAGGTTTTCTTCGATATCATACGATCCGCCAGATTGGTTTTGCTTGCGCTTTCGGGTGTTGTGATCGATCTGTTTATTTTTTTACTATATAATATAAATATCAAACTCTATACACAATATAAATCTAACCTTAGACATGTAGTTTTCGTCAGCTCGTTGTGCGAATCCTTCATAAATTAACAACTGATTAATATTAGTGTCATCGTCCAGCTTCATTAGTGTCACATTTGAAACACCATTGACCACGGAATAGATCTGAATACCAACAAACATATTTTGAGATTTAAAATAAAAATTTTAAATTGGTTTTAAGAAAAACCTACAATCGCATTTAGCGCAATATCCCGCGTGTAATTATGGAATGCCTCGATTCCGTCCGAAGTCCACACGTTCTTCTCACTGTACACAGTCGAGGGTTCCAGCTCGGCCAGACGGCACTCAAACACACGAGCTGGCACATCGGCGAATTGCGCGGACACTCCACGGAATCGACGCAACAAGCTGAACTCAACGTCTTCCTGCTTGCCCGTGTCCATGTAGTGCACATTAAAGTACACACAATTGGTCAAACGTTTGCTGGGCATCATAACTCTGGCACGCAGATAGTCACCGGTATGTTTGTCTGGAGCGGCTAATACCTGACCTACAGAAATTTCATTGAATTCATCAAATGGTTCAATATCCGTGTTCTCATGATTCAGCTCATCATGGATACTCTGCACAAGTATCTCTTCGTCTGCAGAGCGAAAGAAGAATCGGCCTAAGTTATCGATCTGAAAATTTCGAATATTAGATTCATTAAATAAATGTATGATTTAGAATTTTACATGGGTTATGGTGCCTTTGACACTCTTGACAGTCGTGCGTGGAATGCACAGCATTTCAATGTTCTTGAAGAATTTCTTCTTAGGCACCCACCTGCCATCCCAGACTCCTAATTTTTTTTGTAACGCGTACGCAATAGCGTCTTTTGTACTAGAAAAAAATATTTAAAATATATTATTTATTTAGTATAATTTAAACAAATAAAAACTCACGATAAAACTCGCAAATCGTTGGTTATCTTTGCTTTTGCCATCTTCATGGCCTTGTAAACGCTGGTGTGCACATTTCCGGGCAGCGACTCCAGAAAATCTTCAGAGTCTAAAACGCCTCCTGGACGACGGAATGTTACAAATATCTTCGAACTGCCCGGGTCAAATGACACCTGCATATCATTTGGATTCGCACAGCCCGTCAGCAAATCTTTGATAGGTCTGACGTACAACTGTCCAATGTACTTTTGATTGAAACCCGTAAAATAAACACTGTTGCACGGATTCAGACCGTTTAAATCATTAAATCCACTTCGCTCGGCATTCTCACTGTTCGGCATACTAAAAAAGTAGTTCGGATAGAATGCACCCGAAATAATAACTTTCAGTATAATCGATTTCTCGGCTGCTGTCCAACTGGTACGTTCCGCACCAGCACTCTCTTCGATGCCAAAATTTTTTAGACGCTGCTTCAATTCAGCCACGAGATTAGCCATTTCTTGTAATGATTTCATATTTAGCATAAGCCGGCGTGCCCAGCTACGTTCCACACTTGAGTCCGTAAAATGTCCTTGTTCCGTTTCACGTACCCACATTCGATAGGCTTTTAAAATAGCAAACAAATCACTCCCCGAACCATCAGACCAACGAAGTTTCTTTGAATATGAACCAATCGGATCACCGACTGGTGTCTGGAATATGCTCTTTACCATCATTCCGGCACCGATGATAATGCACTCCTCAAGCACGCTAAAACAATAGCCGAGCATTATAAAACGGGTGATACAAATATCCACCTGCAGTCCGGCCATAACACGACCCAAAAACGTTAGATCACCATCGTGTTGTGTCTCTTGTCCTCCATGGCATGTGCGCAATAATGCACCCACTTCTTTTAGAATGAGCACAGTATTCACGATATCCGTGAGGTCGGGCTGATCCATGGCTAGAGCTAGTATAGCATGCGGTGGACCCATGTCGAGTTCTTTTGACTTAAGCACAACACGCTCTAGTTGACAACGCAGTAGTTCCGGAACACTTGATTCAGGCATTAGTTCCTAAAGGGAAAATTATTGATTAAACATTAAATTCTACGATTAAATAATAATTTTATTTTCAAACAAACTTCGAAAAATGTTCGTGGAACAAGTCTGTAGACGCGTCCGTTACGCGTACGACCGGCCCGCCCGGAGCGCTGGCGACAATTACTCTTGGCCGCCCATTCCAACTGTAATGATGTAAAATTTGTGCTAGTATCGGTTACCAAATTTCTCGTCAAACACAGGTCAATCACTATTTTATAAAAAAACATTATTGAAGGTCAGCAAGGAATTATTTTCAAGTATGAGTATAATTTACCGTAACCAATGTCAGGCACTGTGATCGAGCTTTCGGCAATGTTGGTGGCCAGGATAACTTTTCTATAGTTCGGGCCGACTCCTTTGAACACACGTTGTTGTTCTTCGTTGGTCACACTCGAGTGAAGCATTATAACCAGAGGTCTCTTGCTAAAAGGTTTTTTTTTATTTATATGGTATTTAGTAAATATTACATTTCTGTGCTTACGCAGTGCAGCCATCTTCAATTCTAAAGTAAAAAATATACAAATTAGGAAAAATTAACAACATAAAACATTATCAGATTATTAGTAGTTCACTTACTTTTGATCGAAAGCCATTATATGATGGTGCATCTTCGAGATCTCCACGATGCCCGGCAAAAAGACAACAATTGAAGCCGGTGGCCTATCAATGCCTTCCGTTGCCTCGAGTTGTTCGGCGGCCGTCGCTAGGCGCTCGCAGTTCAACACAAGCATCAGAACCAGCCTGTACATTTCGTCCGAGATGCCTGGCTCTTCGAATTCTACCGTAGCATTGCTGTTCATGCGTTTCAGATCACACAGGTAGAACTCTTTCACGTCATGCATGGGTGGTCTCTCGACCCGGATAATTGGTGCTGGTACCAGTTTCGTTTGACTACGAATCTTAAAGTAATTGGCAAACTAAATAGCCAAAATGCATAAATCAATCGAATTCAATATAAAGAATAAAAAAAATAATACCAATGGAGCTTCGATGGTGGCCGACATAAGAATGATTTTTACATTCGAATTCTTCTGAACCATAAGCTTTCGAATAACGATAAACAAGAAGTCCATTTCAGCACTACGCTCGTGCACCTCATCCAAAATTATGTGGGTGTATGTGCTCAGTGTTTTGGATCTAACAAGCTTCTCAAGAAGTACACCTGTGGTACAGAATAGCAAACGGGTGTCCTCACTCAGCTCGGATTTTAGGCCGATCTGCAGAAAACATAAAATTTAGGATATATATTCTGTGAATATTATTTTATAACTTACCTGAAATCCAACGATATCACCTAATTGCCAGTTCCTCTCCTTGGCCACGCGTCTGGCAACACTTGTCGCTGCGATTCGCCGCGGTTGGGTTACAACAATATTGCATGGTTGTCGACGTTCACGAGCATCGTCCAAAAGGAATTGTGGTACCTTCGCAAATATATAATATATTTTCTTATATTTACAAAAATATATATCTAATTCCTTCGAACCTGTGTAGTTTTTCCACAGCCAGTGGCACCTTGCAGTACAATTGTTGAGTTATTTCGAACGGATGTCAGGATTTTCATTCTCGAGTCCATGATAGGTAGATCCAAATGTTTCTTTGTCGTAAAATCGTATTTCTCGTAAACTGGGTCACGATGTGTACCATAGTTGGGCTCTTCCATAACGTTGTATTTACTGTCCTCGCCGCAGCTGTAACGCTCCATCTCGTCTAATGTACTGGATCTTGTCGTATGTCTAGACGAACCAGCACCAGAGTCCCGACTTAAGCTCTATATGCATCGACATTCGTATTTGATTGTTAAATATATTTTATCTTTAAACGAAAAGCTTTGTGTTTGTTTACCTGTAGCATTTTTACATCTTCTTCTTGTTTGAATCGCTTTACATACTCTTTTTTCTGGACTTCCCTTTTCACTATAGGCTCGTTTAGGGTACATGCATCTTTATCCGTTACCACTCGGCCATTTGTTGTGCCACCAGAGATTGATTGTCTCTTGAAATCCTTTGAGAAATCAAAGAAGTCATAAATGTCGGACATTTTGTCCCAGGAATCACACAAACTATGAATATATATAAAGTTTAGTTTTTTGTCATGTGTTTGTTGTCTGTGTGCAGATTTTGCTGCTGCTAGCGGTACTAACAAGTCAGCAGTCAACTTAAAGATTTTTTTTATATATTTATGTTTTTAAGTCTGCGCGTGTTGTTACTCGTATTTCGTCTTCGTCTGTGCTCTAGCGTGTTCCGTGTTCTGTGTTCTCGGTAAATCCGCTCTACTTTTAAAACTTTGAAGGTTTGTACTTTATTATGATTAAAAAACAAACAACACTGATAGAACTTATAAAACGGATTGCAAGTGCTTTTGTAATTTTATTGAGTATTCCGGTTGCCGGTGTCCGGTACCAATGATCAATAAATATTCAATGATTAAAAATAGTTTACAACTTGTATACGATTTTATAAATGATTAATTTGACATTGTATTTTGTTACATAAATTTACTAAAGCGCCCTCACCTAAAAGTTGTTTATGCTCCAACATTCAACATCCAATATTAGGGTACTCCAAACAAATTTTACCTTCAAAAGTTTTCTTCACATTACCTTAAATATAATTTTGCAATCGTAACATTATTAAATACTGTGAAATTATTAAAAACGAAATGTAAAGTGAATTACCATGGCGTTTGATGAAATAAATCAACCCCTCCATTAGATAATTGTCTCTTTAAGACAGATAATGAATCAATTTTTAACTTTTAACTTCTTCCTTGTGTGCCATTGACCCTCTAAAATAATTCGCAACAAAAAGAAGAAAAATTGAAAAATAAGGAAACATAATTCATACAACGGTCTAAATAACCAATGTGTTCATGACCTTTATAAATAAATTATTATTATTTTATAATTCATACAATTTTCAAATTAATTCCAATAAGAATTCACCGCTAGCTCGATCCAAATAACGTCAAGCTCTACGTTCAATTTCGAAAAATTCGAATATCAAATTTTCATCTTTTGACATACGTCACTCGTCTGTGAATTTGTTTTCGCAATATTCGATCGCGATTGTGCAAGTGCGCTACGCTACACACACCAAAAAAGAAAGAATCATCGACGGTGCGTGTGTACTCTCTGGAAACCTAGGATCACAATATACGAAATGGCTAGTGTTGTACTGATTACAACGCGTGGTGTACCCCGTGCAGCCGTCCGTTTCGGCGCAAACGCTCTGTCCCGCTCCAACTATGCGGTAAGCGGCATTTTCGGGCATCGATTCTCACACTAAATATTATGTAATCGAATCGGGGGTCTGGACTTTCTCTTTGACAAGAGCCGAAGAGTCCACAGACAGACCATGTGCAAGTGTGCTGACCCAGTTGCGCAACGTTGTCAAAAATCGCTATGAAAATCGCCCCAAAATGAGACGTACCTATATTTAGCACATTTTTTTACGATGCAGGTGACTGAAAGTTCCAGAACCTATCACCAGGGGCGTCTGCTGCAGTCCGATCTTGAAGGCCGTAGCCCAGTCAACAACAGGTATTTCATGTTATTTGCATTCTGATCTTTATTGTTAAAAAGCGCACGCACACAAACACACACACATACACAATCGTCGCCTCATCAACAGAATGCCAAGTAGATAGCTTTAAATAGTTGTTTGTGCTAGAATTTATTTGATAAGACTGCATTGATTATTTGAGGATTCGAGCTTAGTTTACTGTGATAAGACGTAAAAACATATGTTTTTATGATTCATCTAAATATTTTGTTTTCCCACAGATTTATTTCTCCATCCACATGGATTAGTCAGTCAAAATCGTTCCATGTGTCCGCTTGGGTCAGGGAAGTTATCAAGGTGCCGGCTTTTGCCGATTCCGTATCTGAAGGCGATGTCAGGTTGGTGTTTGCATGACCTTATCAATAATAATAGAATAGTAAAACGAAATTCATTTAAACACAGGTTTACTGTAAAAGTCGGCGACCAGGTCAGTGCCGATCAGAATGTCATGGAAATCGAAACCGACAAAACAACTGTTGGTGTGCCAACGCCAATCAGCGGAACGATTGAGGAGATTTTCGTGCAGGACGGTGACACCGTGAAGGCTGGACAGCAGTTGTTCCGACTGAAGCCCGGTGCAGTTAGCGCTGCCGCACCAGCTGCTAAGCCTGCAGCAGCAGCTGCTGCTCCACCAGCACCAAAACCAGTGGCTGCTGCAGCCGCTCCACCACCACCACCACCACCACAGCAGGCGGCACCCAGAGCAGCTGCTCCTCCACCACCACCACCGCCAAAACCACAAGCACCCCAGGCTTCAGTACCCGTGGCTGCTATTCGACACGCACAAGCCCAGGAAGCATCCGTCAAGTTGCCTCCAACCGATTATTCTCGCGAAATCACTGGCACTCGTACCGAACAGCGTGTCAAGATGAACCGTATGCGGCTCAAGATCGCTGCTCGCTTGAAGGAGGCCCAGAACACCAACGCTATGTTGACCACGTTCAACGAAATTGACATGAGGTGTGTAAATCAAAAATTAGCACTTTAAATGTGTTAATTAATAATAAAAATATTTCCGCATAGTCACATCATGGAGTTCCGCAAAGCAAACTTGGACGCCTTTGTCAAGAAGTATGGCATTAAGCTTGGATTCATGTCCGTGTTCTCAAAGGCTGCCGCGTATGCTCTACAAGACCAGCCCGTCGTGAATGCTGTCATCGATGGCAGCGTAAGAAAATATCTATTATAATAATCTCAATAAAGTGGTATATTCATGTTGTGTGTTTGTTTTAGGAAATCGTGTACCGCGACTACGTCGATATCTCGGTTGCTGTGGCTACACCTAAGGGTTTGGTTGTTCCGGTGCTGCGTAACGTTGAGAGCAAAAACTTCGCCGACATTGAAATTGCAATCGCCGCTATGGGAGACAAGGCCAAGCGCGGAGCTATCGCCGTCGAGGACATGGACGGTGGTACGTTTACCATCAGCAACGGTGGAGTGTTTGGCTCGCTTTTGGGAACGCCCATCATCAATCCTCCGCAGAGCGCCATTCTTGGTATGCACGGAATCTTTGAACGACCCATTGCCATCAAGGGACAGGTTTGTTATTTGCTTTTATACAATAAATTCCGTTATTTATTCAATCACACGAGATATCGATATTTATCGTATTTATTTTTAGATTAGATTATATATTTATTTTAAAGTAAACATAATCTTTATTATTTTATTTAATATTTGCAGGTCGTTGTTCGCCCAATGATGTACGTTGCGCTGACCTACGATCACCGTCTGGTCGATGGCCGTGAGGCTGTTATGTTCCTGCGTAAGATTAAGGCTGCCGTTGAAGATCCTCGAGTCATTCTGGCCGGTCTCTAAGCAGTCGTCTTTACGTCCTAACACACGTAGCGGTCACTGCAAAGAATCTGAAGACACTGCACCTCCCAAACCCAAACGCAGCACTCGAACTTTGATACAGTGGTGTTCTGATTTAACTGTTTTTGTTGTATTCCATTACTCCACACACATACACACATTCACTACACACACTATATATTAATATTATTATATTGTATTACGTAGTGCACACACTTATAAGTCATCGTTTTATGTTCTCTTTGAAATAATTATAATCTTCATCTAGTAATTTAGTGTGTAGCTGTTTTCTGTTTGAGCGCGATGCCCTCGTGCGTATTCAACGGTGCTCTTTCTTTGTGTGCGTGAACCTTCGCGTGTGTATTCTTTCGATTCTATCGAACCATGTAAATTATTTATTTTAATATAAATTAATAAAAACTATCGAGAAAGACTCTATATTTTATATATTTTATAGCCTGCAGGAGAAGTTGTAATATTGTCCAGCGAGTAAAGCTAGTTTCCGGGAAATGTGCGATGAGATGTGAATGTGTTTAACAAAAAGAAATAATCTAGAAATGTTCTTTTGTACATGATAAAACATTTTAACATTTTATTGAAGTTTTGTTTAACATTTTAATTTATGCTATTACCATAATTCATTTGTCATAGCTGAAAAATCCTTGATGTCTCTATATTTACTCATCACACATCTCCATCTCTATCCGGCATTCAGACACATAAAAATCGTATGTAAATGATAAACAAATTATATTATTGCATAGTTTGCCAAGATCAATAAGACAACAGCCAAGTGGAACGGGCAAAGGATTAGGCGCTTTTGCTGTCGTTCGTCATATTTATGAAGAAAGTTTTGAAGTTAATGTTCCTCGCGGCCCAATGAAATGTCTTTTTATTGCTGTTGGGGCCAGATCATGTGCTCTATGGCAGAAGGCGTCTGATAAATGTACTTATGAATTGCCTTCCAACTTGGCATTGTATATTCATTCATCTTTTGGGGTGTATTATTTTTATATATATATGTTATGTA